>VANL01000466.1:0-33506 GCA_006352455.1 Brachionus sp. 'Tiscar' | reverse complement strand
CGGTTCGTTGTCTACAGCTTTTAGACAATAAACTTCTCGCCAGTGGGAGTTGGGATGACACCATTAGGATATGGGACCTCAATACCCACAAATGCACTCACACTTTGACTGGCCATACAGATTCGGTTCGTTGTCTACAGCTTTTAGACAATAAAACTCTCGCCAGTGGGAGTCTTGATACAACCATTAGGATATGGGACCTCAATACCCACAAATCCGCTCATACTTTGACTGGCAATACATGGGCGGTTAATTGTCTTCAACTCATTGAATAAAAAATAAAAAAAATTTATTTGTAAAATTGTCAAAAAAATAGTTGTTTTAAAATTAAAAAATTTTTTAATTAAACATTTGTTGAATATCTAAATTAAAAAATTAAAATAAATTGCATATATGAAATATAATTTAAAATGTTTCTTTTTCTTTTCATAATTTCGATTCATTTTATTGATATAATCTAACCGTTTTTGATTACAAAAATTTTTTAAAGAGTCTTTTTCAGATCTTAAGTTAGCTCTGTTGCAGACTAACTCCTTTTCTTCTCTTTGAGTATATTTACTTGTACTAAACATGTTGTTAATGATAAGGACTTGTAAATAGAACAAAATCTTAACTCATGTCCAAAATAAACAGACTTGTTTTTCAAAATTTCAAATTTAGAAAATTTTCCAAAGAACGTTTAAACACTTTTAAAAACCTGTTTGTAGATTTTGGGACATGCTATTAACTTATTTCAGATTTGTACTGTAACCTTTGATATTTGGTATTTAAATACGCACAAATGCATACACATTTTGACAGGCCATCCAGCTTCGGTTTACTGCCTACAGCTTTTGGACAAAAACACTTTCATTAGTGGTCATTTCAAAAAAATATACTAGCTATTGGTTGTATAAAACCAAATCAAGTCGAGTAATCGTCCCGAACTATTGAGACTTCCAACTGGGTAGGTAATTTATTTATTTATTTGTTTTCTAAATATTTGATTGTTTAGCACAAAAAAAGATATGGAATTTGAATACTTACAAATGAACACCCACTTTGAATGGACTATCAAATTATGTTTTAATTGTATTTAGCTTTTAGACAAAAATACACTCATTTAATGGCAGCTGTGATAAATATATTGAAATTTGGGAATTGAATACTCACAAATGCACACATACATTGACTGGCCACGCAGAATGGGTTAACTATCGTCAAAATTTGGAATTAAAAAACTTAATTTTCTTTGTAAAAATATTTTTTAAAATAAACTTTTGAATCGCCTGTTTAATATTTTTTTGTTTTAATTGCTAATTTTTATTCTTGTTACAATTATCTTAACTCAAAAATAAAAAATCTCCAAAATTGAAGATAAAAGCAAATTTAATACTTGTAATTCTCGTAATTTGTGTTATCTGTTCTAAAATTATCAAACATTAAAAGTATTTCATATTTAAAATGATTTTAAAAATTAACAGTAGTCTATGTGGTACTGGAAGCATTAGCAGAAAAAAAAAAACAACTTTATAAATATATTTTTTTAACATTTCAGGGTTTTTGAAAATTAAAAATTTTTAGGAATTTTTTTTCTCACTCACTTTTGACTATTTGATTTTTTTCAATAAATGACAAAGCAAAATAAAAATCTAAGACAAAAAAGAAGTTCAAGCACTTCCATTTAGTAGGAGTATTAAATACAATGGCAAGATTAGGAACAAAAAAATGTATTGATTGTTGAAAAATCTATTCAAATCAATAAAGTTTTGTTGTGTTAATTTCTTTTTTATTTTAGTGAAAAAAAAGGTGTGTTTAATTGTTTAGTGAATTTGATCAAATAGATTGAGAAATCAATGGAAAGAATCGATGATGTTTTTATCTGATCAAAAAAAGCAGGTATAAAATGTCCAACAAAAAAAAAATAAAGAAAAATTAAAAATCAATTAGAAATCAATTTAAAGTTTTAACTTAATCTTGACAAATAACAAAAATGTGCTCTCCATGTGGTTCATCATTTAACTTTTCAATGCCATTGTCTCTACCAGAGCCAATGCCAATGCCAATCAGCACTTGTGGTTCACCATGCTCTGCTCCAATGCCTATGCCAATGCCAATGCCAATCAGCACTTGTGGTTCACCATGCTCTGCTCCAATTTCTCTTCCAGAACCAATGCCAATGCCAATGCCAATCAGCACTTGTGGTTCATCGTGTAGTGGTGGTGCTTCATTCGGTGGCTCATGGTTCTAAATTAAAATTTTTTTAATTTCTAAACAGAGTGATAAAGTAGACACATTATTTTTTTAAAATTAATAAAGCTAGAAAAAAAAATTTTCCAATGTCTTTATCAAAAAGCAAATAATCCTTCTCTAAACTTTTGTCTAATGATGATAGCATTTTTTCGTTTTTAATTTTTTTTATTTGTATTTTTATCAATTTATTTTTAGAGAATTTCTTTGTTACAAACTTTGAATGACCAGTCAAGTTCGACTAGATGCTTTCTACATTTAGACAAAAAAACACACACCAGCGGCAGTACAGATCATACCATAAAAATATGGAATTTAAGTACTCACAAATATTTACAAACTTTGAGTGATCAAAAATTTAAAAAAAATAATTTTTTGTCAAGTTTCCGATTTTGACTAAAGGAATTTAAGCCAAGAAATACATAAAACAATTTAATTTAGTCAAAAATTCATTTAATAGAATCCGAAAGATTAATGATGTCAAAACTCAGTTTTTAACAACTTAAATTTTTTTATTTAAAAAATTCTAAATAATCTAAAATAATCTAAAATTTAAGTTGTTAAATTTCTCTAATCGTTATATTCATCAACTTTAATAAATAAAAAATTTACAAAGATTTACTATTTTTTTGAGCAATTTTAAAAAGAAAATTTTAGAATTTTTTATTCAATGAGTTGAAGACATTTAATTGCACCTGCATGGGCAGTCAAACAGTGTGTACAATTGTGAGTATTCAAGTCCCAAATCTTAATGGTTTTGACATCATTACCGCTAATGAGTGTTTTTTTGTGTCCAAAAGTTGTAGAAAAGTAACCGAATCTGTATGACCAGTCAATGTAAGTTTGCAATTGTGACTATATAAATGGCTTTGTGAATTTTGGAACAAAAAAACAAGAACAAAAATTTTAAATTGATATAACTTTTTTCCTTTGGTCTTAAATTGGTTCTGCAAAATGTATCATGTGATACATAGCATGTATTACAATATTTGATCTCTGCAAAAACTATGCAAATCTGCAAAATAGGATATGCATTAAAAAATCATTAAAATTTAATTGCAGAGATTTTGCACAGATTACATTTTAGGTGATACATGTTATGTATCAAATGATACATTTTGTTGAACAGTTTTAGACTTAAGCAAAAAAAGTTATTACAATTTAAAATTTTTGTTGTTGTTTTTTTTCTTCCAAAATTCACAAAACCTATATAAATCCCATATTTTAATACATGAATCATAACTGCCACTTGCGAGTGTGTTTTTGTCCAAAAAAACCTTAAAGCTGTAGACATGAAACCCAAGTTATATGGCCAGTCAAAGTATGAATAAATTTGTGAGTATTTTTGTTAGACTATTTTTTTTAGTTTAATCTTTAAAAGATTTTGCTATCATTAATGCTTGTTTCTATAGTTTCTGTATTTTGATTATTTAATGTTTTAATAATTTATAACATTGGAAACATAAAAATTTAAAAGACTTTCTAACATATAAGCTTTCTATGTAAGCTGTATGCAGATGACTGCAAGATCATCGTGCGATTACTCACGAGTAGCTGTAGTGAGCAGCTGCAACGCATTACCATCATGGTGCGACAAATGGCTGATGAAACTTAACCTCGGCAAATGTAAGGTCATGCATAACGGTAAGAATAATCCGTGGAATAAATACCACATTCTAGATAGGTGGACAAGTATACCTTAAGCTTTTTTAAACACTTTCAATCATTGTATTATGAATAAGAAGAGAAACAAAACAACAGGTGTTGTTATTAAACCTATTCTGAGCGAAAATTTCAACCGAAGAGCGCAAATGGATCTGATTGATTTTCAAAGGCTTCCTGTATCTATTTCAAGTGGGTCATTGTGTACCAAGACCATTTTACGAAATTTGTTGTTCTTTAAAACACAAATCCGCATTTGATGTGGCAGCAAGCTTAATCGATATTTTTACTATTTTCGGTGTACCTGCGCTTCTTCAATCCGATAACGGTCGCGAATTTCGTAAACAAGTAATTACAGCTTTGAAACAAATTGGCCTGAGTTGGCCTGACCAATTCCTGACGTTGACAGAGGTCTTTTTGAGGCGTGCAACTTGATTTGCAGAATTGTTGACATTGATTATGATAAATCGCTTTATGAATTAGCTTGCGAAGCAGCTGTTTTAGATACTTTGTTTGCAAGGAATAGTTTTGATTTAGTCAAAGATTGTAGTGTTGAAGTTGAAGTTAGACTCGATAAAAAATTGAGCGTTAGGCAGGCAGTTAAAGAACTATCAATTGGTAGTGGTCTAGGTAAACTTAAGTGTAATTGTACTAAAGAATGTTTAACAAATCGTTGTTCATCTAAGAAAGCAGGGCCTTTATGCAACTCGAGATGTAACGGGGCTATAGCAGTTGTGAAAATAAATAAATAATTTCAAATTTACTGATTAATATAGTAATATACTAAATTAAATATTTTCAGGAAATTAATAAAAAAAATTTTTTTACTAGTTATTTTATTGATTTACTAAGATACCATTAAATTTACAAATTTACGTAAACATAATATAATTAGGAACGGACTTTTTTTATAGTGTATAAAATATAAAATAACTTTAAGCTCAAATATCGAAAACCTAAATTCATTTTTTTTCCTGTAAAAGTCTATGACTTTAGAACAATTTGAAATGAAAAATTATTTTTTTACTTAGATATTTTTTAAGAACAAATATTTAGCTGTTTATACAATCAATGCATTTATCTTTTGGTCATACAATCCGACACGAAATTCGACGTGTTTGTGTACGAGGACAGGTAACATACACGTACACGTACTCGTACACTTCCTTGATTAATTCTATGTGTATTTACACGCACACTCAAACAAACACGTCTTATTTACACTTTAAAAACGCATAAAATAAGACGTGTACGTGATAAAACACATATAATTTTAAATTTTATGATTTTTTTTTTTTTAGTTATCTTGAAAAAATAATAAAAAATAAAAAATTTTCCTTTTTCTAATTTAAATTGTGCCAAAAATTCAAAAATGAATGTTTTAATTATTTTTCTTTTAATTAGTTTAATTTAATTTAATTTTTTTTTCAATTATATAAAATTCAAAGAATAAAATAAGAAATTTTTGACCTGATTATTATAGTATTTTTAATTTTATTTTTAGGAATTTAGTCGGAAAACAAGTCTAAAGAATTATCTTGAATTAAAAGTGAACCGAATTGACATTTTTTGAAATAAAATTGATAAAGTTTTGCACTTAATTAATTTTTGATTACTGTATGTTTTTATTTTTTTAAAAATAATGAAAAATTTGAAATATTTTAAATAAAATGCCACCAAAAAAAAAAATTTTGGATTCTGATTCTACAAGACCATGTTCTTCCACTCGTTCACTAAGATCAAATACTAAACGAATGAATTTAGAAAGCCAACCTATTTCTGAGCGGTCAAGCCAATCAACATGCAATTCTGAGAAGTCAAGTCAATTCAGTGAATATTCAAATCTTGAACAAATAAAATTTCAAAAAAGAAAATTTCAAATATCATAAGAAGGTAATTTATTTTATCGGATAAGTTTTTAATTAAAATTTCTTTAAAAAAAATACACATAGAATTAATCAAGGAAGTGTACGAGTACGTGTACGTGTATGTTACCTGTACACGTACACAAACACGTCGAATTTTCGTGTCGGATTGTATGCTTTTGGTATGTATTTCAAAAGAGCAACTGAAAAATAATAATTTTTTAAAAATAAATAATAAAGCAATTTGTTTAAACAAAAACTGAAACAATTAATTTAAAAATTTAATCTACTAGCAAATGGCAAAGACTCTGGCAAATTTTGGTTATTTTTAACATTAGCCAAAAAAGACATGAACAAAAATGATAAAATTGTGCTAATTGACTAATTTAGACAATGTTGCCTCTTTTTATTAATTAATTTTTTTTTCTAAAATTAATTATTAAAAAAATTAATTTATTTAATTTTTTTTTTAAAAATGATTAGGAAAAAATTTTTATGAGTTTTTTTCATTTTAAATTATAAAAGAAACAAATTTAAAAAAAAAATTCTGCTAATGCCATAACGAAGGTATTGTGAATTTCTAGAACAAAAATAACAAAAATTTTTCATTTTTTGATAAATCAAAATTTACTATAATAAAATACATTTAAAAAGAAACTGCAACTTAGTGCAACAAACTTTGTTGCATCTTTTTTACCTAAAAAAATTTTTCTAATATAAATAAAAGACAAAAAATGAAACATCAATAAGATTTAAATTGATTATTGATTTTGTTTACTTAAAAAAGGAAAATAAATTTTTTATTTTTGGCTAAAAAGATGCAACAAAGTATGTTGCACTTAGTTGCAGTATTTTTTTAAATATGTTTTATTTTAGTAAATTTTTATTTATCAAAAAATGAAAAATTTTTGTTATTTTTGTTTTTGAAATTCACAATACCCATAACGAAGTTATTTATTTATTAAAAAATTAGTTAAGTTAACAAGTGTTCAAGAAATAAAAATTTGAAACGGTCTTATGCGGTCCAAACAAGAATTTAAAATTCTTTAAATTAAAATTGTAATTTCAGCTTTCAAAATATTTAATTAAAAAGAATAAAAACTGTAATTGAATGTCGAAAAGATATTTCAAAAGTAAATAAGAAATTCCAAGTATTTCAGATAGAAAATGCTGTTAGCTAACTTCATACTTCAGTTAGAGAAGCCTTTTAAATGTTTATGTTTCAAAAGTAATTTATTATTATTATTTTTATTTTTTAGGTTTTGAACAATGTCCAAATGAAAAATTAATAGCGAGTGGAAGTTATTTTAACATCATTAGGATATGGGACCTCAATACTCACAAATGCACTCACACTTTTAGTGTCAATACATCTTGGGTTTCTTTTCTACAGCTTTTGGACTTAAATACTTAGTTTATTGCCAAATATTTAAAAAATTAAACTCTTAGTTTATGTTATTACAATAAAAAGAAAGCTGATCTATCTGGGATTTAAATTTAACTTTTATTTTAATAAATATTTTGCTTGAAAATGCTGTTAGATTATTAAATTTAGTGTCTATAATTTTTTAAAAATATTAGATAATTCGGAGAGTGATTATTTTATTCATTTATTTGTATTCTGTACCGAGCTAAAGCTGCTTCAGATTAAAATAATATAAAATAAAGCGAAATAAGATAAAATAGAAATAAAATAAAAAAGATTTTAAAAAAGGATAATTAAAACAAATAGTTATAGCAATTACACAATGAGGTTAGATATTCGAAATATCTTGATTCGAAAGCCGCTTTGTATTCCTTCACCAGTCTGATAAACAATGAACTGTCTGTATTCTTTTGAATGAGTAAAATCATGAAAAAGTATAATACAAAATGGATTCAACCAAATTTAGAGCGCAATTTTTCTTTAGTAAAAAGTATATAAAATTAAGCCTTGAATTATAACGTTCTTTAATTCCATCTATCATTGGTTCACTTGCGAAGCCACTGTTCTAGTTCATTTAAGTGTTTATTGATTTTATTTTCTAAATTACACGCAGAGTTGTTTAAAAGTCACTAGTCTCAAGTCAAGTCCAAGTCAAGACTTTTTTTTTTCTCAAAAGTCCCACCAAAGACTTTTTTTATTTTTCTAAAATATACGGGCTGCTAAAAAAAAGGTAAAAAAATAAAAATTTAAGTTTATTTAAAATATTTATTAATTAAAAAAAAATATTTCTTTAATTAAAAAAAAAAGAATTGAAAAAAAAAATTTTTGATTGCTTAAGTTGGACTCTTTTGCCAATTTCCTTTTCTAATTCAATATGATTTTGCACCGTTAAACCACATATCGATTGCGTCTTCTAAATCTAGATATTTGCTTTTTCGGTTGAACGGTACTGCTCTATTAATTTTCTACAATTTTTTCTTTATTAGATAAAATTGTCGAAACAGTTGAGTTTGAAAAAGCGAATTAATGCGCGATTGGTGATGTAGATTGTATTGACTATTCAAATGTTCATTTTTAATGATTTATCTAATCAATTTTCTTTTTTATACTAATTTAAACGCGAAGTGATGAAGATGAATAAAAATAAAATAAAATAAAATATATTTTAGAAAAATGCTTCAACTTAGTGCAGCAAACTCTATTGCATCTGAAATATTTTCTTTTATGCCTTTTTCTATTTTCGAACTCATGTTCCTTTTTTGTTTCTATAATTTTATTTTTAGGTAAAGTTCGCGCGATGCAAAATCTCCAGATATGGATTTCGATCTCATTTTTGGATTCTACCTATATGAAAAGCTAGGTTTAACATTTAATTTTTTATATTTGAAAAATTTTCAAAAAATGGACTCTTTTTGATCAATTATAAAAATTTTTAAACTAAATAAATAAAAAAAGAAAAACCATTATTTTGTTCAGAATTTTGTCTAGTTTCAGAATTTGTATAAAAATGTATAGGTTAAGGGGTTTGCAAAAAAGTTGATCCCGAAAAAGTTAAAAAATGTCAAAATTTTTCCGAAAAAATTTTCAATTTATTTTTTTTTCAAGATAACCAGCTCAGAATAAAAAGCATTTAATTCTCTATCAGAAAATGTGTCGATCGAGTAGATTTGATCGACAAATTTATTCTTATTTTTTTACTTCTCCTTAAAGGAGGTTAATTCAATTCAATAAATAAATAAATTAATCCAGTAAATAAGATGATGTTGATTCTAATTAATTTGAACATTAGTTTATCATGCTAAACTCTACCAAGAGACAAAAAATTTCATTTACTGTCTGAGCTTTTTTATTTGTCACAAAAAATTGCACAAAAATTTTTGCAAATTTTTTTCTCTTCAATTTGAAGGTTAATTTTTTATAAAGTTTTATTGTTAAATTTCAATTATATTAATATCAAAATTTTTTGGACTATCTAGCATTAAAAAATCAGGAAAAAATAATTTTGACTTAATACAGAGTTAAAGTTATTCGCCAGATAAAATTAAGAAATTACGAAATTTCTTATTCTCTGTGATATCAGCTTCAAAAATCACAAAATCGCTCACATACAGTGAAATTTTTGATTTTTGAAAAAATTTAGCAATAAATCAAAATTTCAACCTAAATCCTAAGCCAATAATGGTTACATTTGAAAAATAAAATTAGAACTGTGCAAAATCAAGGAAAATATTTGGATTTTTTGGACAAATATTCAAGTAAAGTAATCCTTGCTTTTAGGAGTAGCCAAATTTTCTTGAAAATTAATTTTTAATTGTATTGATAATTTTTTTTCTACATTAAATAATTGTAGAAACTGAACAGAACAGAAAACTGAACTAACAACTGAACAGATTTTGGAGAAAAAACATGATTTGATCACACATGCTATGGTGTTGATTTGAACAGAAATTTAGATCATCAATGGATTGGTGTGTTTTGATAAAAATAAAAATAGAAGAAAGAAAATATATTTTTTTTGTCTCAATTTGTTTATTAAGTTAGTGGCGCATCAGCTAATCCGTGCTCAGAAATTTATGCTGGTTCTCATGCGGCCTCCGAACCAGAAATAAAATAACTTCAAGACTATGTAATGAGCAAGTCTCCAAAATGGCTCAATCACATCAGTATGCATTCGTACGGTGCTATTTGGCTAGCGCCGTATTACTTTTCCAGGGAACACTTATTTAATATTTCTCGCAAAAGCATTAAAGAAAAATTTTTATTTAAAAGTTTAAAAAAGAATTCGCAATATTTTTATTTTAATTCTAAATATGAATATAAAATAAAAAAATTTAAATTTTATATTTATAATAAGTATTTTCAAATATTCATTAAATACACAATGAAACTAAGATTAGTTTCAAAAAAAAATTTATATATTTTAGATAATAAATGGTTATTAAAAAATATAATCTATTTATATGAAAATAAAATAAGAGATAAATTTTGAAAAATAGATTAAACAATCATAGGTCTAATATACCCACGAATCCAATCGCACTTTGACTGGCCATACAGCTACGGTTTTTTGTTTACAGCTTTTGGACAATAAAACTCTCGCCAGTGGGAGTCTTGATACAACCATAAGGATATGGGACCTAAATACCCAAAAATGCACTCACACTTTGACTGGCCATACATCTTATGTTTATTGTCTACAGCATTTGGACAATAAAACTCTCGCCAGTGGGAGTCATGATAAAACCATTAGATGTTGGACCTCAATACCCACAAATCCACTCACACTTTGACTGGCCATACATCTTATGTTACTTGTCTACAGCATTTGGACAATAAAACTCTCGCCAGTGGGAGTTATAACACCATTAGGATATGGGACCTCAATACCCACAAATCCACTCACACTTTGACTGGCCATACATATTATGTTACTTGTCTACAGCTTTTGGACAATAAAACTCTCGCCAGTGGGAGTTATAACACCATTAGGATATGGGACCTCAATACACACAAATGCACTCACACTTTGACTGGCCATACAAATTGGGTTTATTGTCTACAGCTTTTAGACAATAAAAATTAGCTTTTTGTTAAATTTTAAAAAAATTAAACTTGTAGTGTGTGTAATTACTTTTTAAAGAAAGCTCTTTTTTCTAGTATTTTAATTATTTTTTTACAGAATAAATATTTGTATTGAAAAATTCCTTTAGATTTTTTAATTTAGTGTCTTTAATTTTTTAAAAATTACTAGATAATTGCAAGAATGATTTATTTAATTCATTTATTTGATTTCTGTACCCAGCTAAAGCCTCTTTAGATTCAAATTAAATAAAATAATACATTTTAATTTATTTTTGAGTTAGAAGATTAGAAAATAAAGAAAATAATAAATTATGCTAATTTATAATCTCAAATATTTAAATGAAAATATCTGATTCGGCAAGCAACTTATAAGCAAATCTTTAATTGTATCAATTTATTTTATTTAATCTTATTTGCCTGTTGTATCAAATAGTTTCATTTAAATGTATGAATTAGCATAATTTATTTTTTTGCATCAATATTTCTTCATCCAAGTGGGGAAGTAAGAAGAAGAGAAGAGGAAGAAGAGAAGAAAAGGAAAGGAAGAGAATAGGAAAGAAATTGATGAAGTTAGTTTTATTTTGTACTGTATTTACATGTTTAGAGCAAATATCAAGAAGTTCTTGTAGATGAGAATCTACTGGACTAGTTTATCATCTGCATAGACAGTTAAAGTCGTATTAACATTATTAAATAGAGCAACTATATTTTTTGGTGCAACCAAAGTCATTCTGTCTTCAGGCAAAGTGAATCCGGGGTCCGGGGTGCCTGGACCTGGTCTCAACTCAATCACAAAACCATACTTGATATTCTCTGCACCCTTGGCCCTAAATAACAATAAAACTTTAATTTTATTTTACTTATTCATTCAAGCTCAAAGCTCACCAATTGCCTGAACTTCTTGTATTAACATCTAAAATGAATTTTTTAAAAAAAAATATTTATTTTTCTATTGTTTAAATTACATAACAATTGTGACGATGATCCAACAATGAAATTAGAACCTTTAGACAATTTGCTTTTTTTTTTAATTAAAAATTTTCTTTTCAATTTACCACCAGCATCCGTTAGGCATCAACCAGTCATCTGTATGGAAAATTTCTGTTCAATTCAGTGCCTGCACATCTAGATAATTGATTTGGACATCTTTTTTTTCGCCACAATCTTGACTTAAAAATAATTATTTATTAAAAAAAAAAAAAAAAATAAATAAGTCGATTTCACAAAAATGTTTTCTTACTATCAGATCATTTTAGACAAAATTTTATTTCATTTTTTTTTTCATTTACTTATTAAATCAGTTTGGTTTGAACTAGGGCTGGTAGAACGAATCCAGAAAACCGATTTTAAAAAAAACCGACTCTAGATTAGAGCCGAATTTTAAAAAAGGCTCGGTTCCAAGTTTCAAGTCAAGTCCAAACCGGATTTTTTTTTTTTTAAAGTCTGTGCCAAATGCTTAAATTTTTATTAATAAATATTTAATGTATAAAATTTTTATGTTTGAATAAAAATTCCTCTCAATATTTATTTAGATTTAGTTTTTGAGAGTAGTTAAAATAAATATCTAATTAAAGATATACAGATAATATTCTAAAAAAAACAAAAACATGATTGAAAAAAAAAATTGAAAAAAAATAATTTTAATGCAGTTTTTTTTAAATATCTTTAAAAATTTTTTATTGATTTATTTATATAATTATATATTTCTGCGATCCTTAATAGTTTTTATGGTTGCCAAGAAGAATAGGACTTTTGAAAAAAATTTCATCTGTGGATCATCTCAACTTTATCAAATATGGTTGTGGTGAAATTAAAATGTATTATTTGGAAAATGCAATTCTTGAATGTTGCAAATACTTGTAAATTATGTAAATTTTTAGAATTGATTTAAATTTTTATGATTGACTTAAAAATTGACAAATAAAATTCTTAAAATAAATTATAATCAATAATTTTCTAGGGTGATACTTTTTTTTTTAAACTTCTTCATTGAAACAGCCGTCCCGGTCTGATAAATAAAAAATGTTGAAATACTGCTGAGCCCTCTTTAACTAAATTGACTGCAGAGCTAACTGCATAAGAAAAAGCGAACAAAGAAAAATATTATAGAATTTTAATAAAAAAGAATCCTATTTCCGATTTTGAAACGTCAAGTGCAGTTCCAACTTAAAAATTCTAAGACTGATTGCAGAAGATTATTTAAATAGAGGCCCTACAAGTGTTGCATCTGAACAAACTTTTTCAGCGACTGGTTTAACCACAACAAAAGACCGCACATCATTAGATTCAAATAGCGTAAAAAGCTTAATCTGCTTGTATTCGTGGAAAAAAAGTAAATTTTGTTAATAAAAAATATTTAATGAGAATTTTTATCAATTAACTGTTTAACAATAAGTTAATTTCTTTTTAAATTTTTATTTTCAAAATCGACTTAAACCGGCTTCAACCGACTTTTAAACCGGCTTCAATTTGAAACCGACTTGAAATCTGGAACCGGTTTAAAAGCCAGTTTTAAATTTCAAGTCGGTCCTAGTTTGAACATATATTTTATTAAAATAAGAGTATATTTTTGGTTGGGATATATATATATTTATTTAGTGTATAAATTTAATTCATAAAAAGTAGATAAAATCAGTCCTTAATTTCTAAAAACAAAAAGTTTCTTCAATATTTTATTCTGATTGATGGTTTTTTTGATAAACTCTAGTCTGACAATCTTGTTTATTCAGAGAAGTGGCTAAATTAGGACATGCCGAATTGGTCAGGTGCCAAATCCGAATAAAAAAGAGAAAAGTCATCTAAATTTATTTTGTATTTCTCACAAAAGCATTTAAGAAAAATTTTTATTTAAAAGTTTAAAAAAGAATTCGCACTATTTTTTTTTCAATTCTAAAAATTTAGAACAAAGATAAGTTTCAACAAAAAGATATATTTTTTTTTGATAATAAATAGTAATTAAATAGTATAATCTATTTAAAAAATACTAAAATAAGCGATAAAATTTGAAAAATAAAGTCGATAATAATTTGAAAAAAAATAAAACAATGATAAGTTTAATATCAACATTTTTTTCTGAAAAGATAAAAATTGGTTGTCATAGAAATTAAAATAAAAATAACGATATAAAAAGGTATCATTTTATAAGTATAATTTAAGTAAGAATTTGAATAAATCTGAAAAAAAAAATGGTTAGAAAGACCTATGAACAAATTGTATATGAACAATGGCTGAAATTTCATAAAATTAAAGATCAAAGTAAAATGCCGCCTTAAAATTCTTGACGGGACGTTTTTCTTTTTTTTTTACACACTTTGACTGGCCATACAAATTCGGTTAATTGTCTACAGCTTTTGGACAATAAGACTCTCGCCAGTGGGAGTTATGATAAAACCATTAGGATATGGGACCTCAATACCCACAAAAGCACTCACACTTTGACTGGCCATACATCTTTGGTTCTTTGTCTACAGCTTTTAGACAATAAAACTCTAGCTAGTGGGAGTTATGATTACACCATTAGGATATGGGACCTCAATACCCACAAATGCACTCACACTTTGACTGGCCATACAGCTACGGTTACTTGTTTACAGCTTTTAGACAATAAAACTCTCGCCAGTGGGAGTGCTGATAAAACCATTAGGATATGGGACCTCAATACCCACGAATCCACTCACACTTTGACTGGCCATACACATTGGCTTCGTTATCTACAGCTTTTAGA
Organism: Brachionus sp. 'Tiscar'; assembly: GCA_006352455.1. NCBI lineage: Eukaryota > Metazoa > Rotifera > Eurotatoria > Ploima > Brachionidae > Brachionus > Brachionus sp. 'Tiscar'. Next base: position 19,018 of record VANL01000466.1, on the reverse strand, counting down.
CAATAAAAATTAGTTTATTGTCAAATTTTAAAAAAATTAAACTTGTAGTGTGTGTAATTACTTTTTAAAGAAAGCTCTTTTTTCTAGTATTTTTTAATTATTTTTTTATTGGATAAATATTTGTTTTGAATAATTCCGTTAGATTTTTTAATTGAGTGTCTTTAATTTTATAAAAATACTTGATAATTGAAAGAATAATTTATTTAATTCATTTATTTGATTTCTGTACCCAGCTAAAGTCTCTTTAGATTTAAATTAAATAAAATAATACATTTTAATTTAATATTGAGTTGATTCATCTAAGCATGCATTGTTAATATTATGAAATTGAGTTTATTTGAACAATTGTTCAATAAACTACGTGAATCCCTTGAAATTAATCCAATATCTTACTTTTATTTATTTTTAAAGAAATTATTTTTTTTAAAATAAATCAAAATCCGCTCATTTTTTGTCCGGACTTAAAGATTCGGTTTATTGTCTGCGGTGGTTTTCTTTTTATTAAAATCCTTTATTGATTCTTGAAATTTGAATAATTTTATTAAAAATTTGTTCTTGAATTTAATAAATATTTCAGAATCATTCTTAACTTTTTAAAATTTTTTTGAGAAATATTAGGCGAAAACAAAAACAAAAGACTGGTTGTTGTTTGGAAAAAAAGATGAAAAATTTTAGTAAACATTCACTTAGAGGTATGTCATGCCAATTTTTCAAATATAGTTCACATATTAAATTATTTTAAACAGACTGCTTTGGAGTTGATTTAAATCGAAATTTTAATTATCACTGGATGAATAAGCTTGTTGATTTTTTTCAAGGTTTTTAAGCTAATCTTGGTATTTCAGAGACAGGATCTAGTGATGACATGTGCACGGAGATTTATGCCGGGGAAAAGCCGTCATCAGAGCCTGAAATCGATGCCATTCAAAAATTTATTCTCTCCTTGACTCCCAATCGGCTTTCGTTTATCACTCTTCACTCTTATGGCGCTCTATGGCTGCATCATTTGAAAATAAATGACTCATCAATGACCAAATCTAACTGTATGTTATAAAGGCTTATCAACAAGTAGATATAATAAAAAAAGTAATACAACAAAATGCTCATCAACAATTATTGACCTAATACTACACAATGACAACTTAGTTGACAGCACTGACGTTATCAACTGTCCTTTTAGTGACCACTGTTTTGTAGTAGCAAAGTTGAATATGGTAAAACCAAAAGACTCGCTAAAAAAAATTGATTGTAGAAACTTATCAGCTAGAAACATGCTGAAAATATGTACAGAAATTTAGGAAATAAACTTTAAAAAATTAAGAGATTTTGAAGATATTGAGGAGAAATGGGTGTATTTCAAAAATGAAATTATTAAGATTCTTGATTTGGTGGCACCGGTTCGCAGAATCAATATAAAAAACTCAAACCAGTTCCCATGGTATGATGAAAAGCTTTTGAAACTTAAGCATCTCAAAGTCTCATCGTACAAGAGGTATGCTCGTAACAGATTAGTAAACGATAAAGAACTATTTGATCATTATGATAAATTGTTCAAGCTATGCAATGAAGAGAAACTGATTGAATTCTTTAAGGACAAATCAACTTCGGATTTTAAAAACTCTAAAAAATTCTGGGAATTTTATTCCTCAAGGATTAATGTGAAATCTGACAAATCAACAAAAAACTCGATTAGTCACATTTGTTGTAATGGTAAAGCAATAGAAGATAAATTTGATTTGTGCAATATTTTCAATGGGTTTTTTACTTCAATTTCTTCGTCATCAAAATCTTCAATTGATGAAGCCGAAAATTTCATAAGTGAACATTTAGACACAAATTTTGAAGGTAAATCAGACTTCAAATTTAGTTTCACTACAGCAATAGAAATTGAGGAACTGTCATTAACTGTCCAATCATCGAGTGCATCAGGTATTTGTGGAATACCAACCAAAATATTTAAGAACTTCTCTAACAAACTCAAAACAATCATTGCATATTTGTTCAATTGCTGCATCTTAACTTGCTCAATCCCAACTGAATGGAAAACGGCAGTTGTTACGCCATTATTTAAGAATAAAGGTTCAAACGATGACTTGAATAATTATCGCGGCATCTCAATACTACCACTAGTCGCAAAGCTATTCGAAAAACTGATTCATAAGCAAATCCTTGGGTATTTAAATACAAATAACATCATTTCAAGCAACCAACATGGGTTTAGATCGCATCATAGTTGTGAATCAATACTTCATGAGATTATATCCGAGATTAACCGAATTAGAAGTAAACGTCTTATCGGTATCCTCCTTTCTATAAATTTTAAAAAGGCTTTTGATACTGTTGATTCGCGCTTACTCTTAGTAAAGTTGAAGAAATATGATTTTTCCAATACTGCCTTAAATTTAATACAAAACTATTTTGAAAACCGAAAACAAGTTGTGAAAATTGATGACTACATGTCGGATCCATTAGAAACGAAGCTTGGAGTACCACAAGGTAGTGTCTTGGGTCCATTACTTTTTTTAATCTTCATCAATGATATTGTCAACTATCTTAAGGACTTTAATGTTAAATTATTTGCCGATGATACAACTATAATGCAAGTCAATGACAATTTTGATCATCTTATGCTCAAATTCAATGAATCAATCAAAAAACTATTACTTTGGTGTAAATTTAATCGAATTAATGTAAACTGGAATAAAACCAAAATTATGTTCGTAACAAATAAACGTGGTATTGACCTGCCAAACTCTTCAAAAATTCAACAGAATGACATTGAAGTTGTTGATTGTTTCAAATTGCTGGGCATTACAATTGATAATAAACTTACATTCTTGAAATATGTATCCGACCTGAGAATTTCAATTAATAAACGTTTATATTCAATTGATCGTTTGTTTTACTTTTCCCATAAAGTTAGACTACAATTTTTTAAAACTTTCATACTACCGCATTTTGACTATTGTATGTTGTTATCCATCTACTTTCCTAGACGAACACTGCAGAAATTAGCCAATTCTTATTACTATTGCCTTTACAGATTACTTAAACTTAATGTGTCAATAACAAAAACTGAAGATTTAAATAAGTTAAATAATGAAAGTTATCAACAAAGACTAATTAAACGAAATTCACGCTATGCATTCAAGATCTATAACAATAAGTATACACCGCTAAATCTAAAAACATCACTTACAAGAAATAGTGCCCAAAAATTAGTTGAATATAATCTGAGGAACAGGAGTTTGTTCCATATTCCATCAAAAGGGAAGTTGTATTTTGTAAAATTTTGTAATTAATTTCCAAAATTTAATTTAAGTTTAGAACAATTTTATTATTAATTAAAAAATGGATTCAATCGACCCATTAAATGGGTATGACACTAGTCTTTTCGATTGAATTGAATTATGATATGAACAATGGCTGAAATTTCTTAAATTAAAGATCAAAGTAAAATACCGCCTTAAAATTCTTGACGGGACGTTTTTCTTTTTTTTTTTTAGGATTTGAACAATCTCCAAAAGAAAAATTACTAGCAAGTGGGAGTGCTGATAAAACCATTAAGATATGGGACCTCAATACCCACAAATCCACTCACACTTTGACTGGCCATACTGATTCGGTTTTGTGTCTACAGCTTTTGGACAAAAACAATTAGTTTTTTGTCAAATTTTTTAAAAATCTAAATCGAAGTGTGATTTTGCGCTTCAAATGCCACCGACTCGGCCATTGACCTGATGGTGGACTTTTTCCAGAAGCTTTGCAAAACAGTGGAAGTCACATACGACCAGTTTAAAATGGTAAGTTAACATTGCAAATTTTGAAAGTTAAATATTAAAGTGGGACTCATCAAGGGCTTGATTAGAGTGGTGGAAATCATTCAGGATATTAGTTTAGATGTGCCGAATGCTAATGCCATGCTGGAGAAGATGATGAACAAGTGCGACGTGCGCGGCTTTGTGAACGAAAGCATTTTGGATTTGTTTCCAAATCGGAGCCGAAAAAGGTTCGTGTCCGAGGGCGATGGTGGCAAAATCAAGCAAGATGTATTTTAATCATGAATTTATTCACTTTGTCTAGTTTATAGATTTTAAATATTAACTCTAATGAAAATTAATTTTTGCTTATTTATTTATTTTTTTTTTTTAAATCAATTATGTTGATGTTTGATGGAAAAATAAAAAAACGAACAAAGTTATGTAAATTTTATTGAAAAAAATAATGAATCATTCATTTTGTTTTTTATTTGATGATTTTTCTCAATTTTAATGTCATTTGCAATCAGTTTTTTTTTTGTTCAGACACAAATGTGAGGATAGCTAGCAATTTTTAAGACTTTAACGTCCAAGATGGTCGAAGCTAATTTTTAAAATTTTGGAACAAAAAAACAAGAACAAAAATTTTAAATTGTAATAAATTTTTTTCCTTTGGTCTAGAATTGGTTCTACAAAATGTATCATTAGAAAGCCAAATTTCTTAAAATTGATTTTTTGTTCTTTAAAGTTTTTTCTAAAATACCAAAAACAAAAATAATTGTTTAAAAAATTACGACTGATCTTTTTCATGACCAGCTTGTCTCAAAATTAATTTGAGAAAAAGCATTTGCCCAGTCAACAAAATTTTAAAGAAATTTTAATGCAAGATTCTTTAAAGTTTCCATAAATATAAAAAACTTCTATCAAATCTCTTTAAAAAATAATTTTTTCTATAGTTTTTCATTTTATTTTTATAAAATAATAAAGAAAAATGCAAAAAGATAAAAATGTAAAAAAAAATTTTTATTTTGCAATTAATTTAATTTATTTTCTCCATAATAAAATACTATCAAAGGAAAAAATTAATTTTTTGGTGGTAAATTGAAGTTTCTGATCAAAATTTTTATGCTCATGCTCAAATTTATATTCTAAAAAATTTTTAAGAGTGTTTGAAATGATAAAATTTAATGCAGAGACATATTTTCATGTGTAGCAAACTATGTAAAACCATATCTGAGTGTTGTGCATAATTCTGCATGCAGAATTTTTTTGCAGAAATGTGTACTCATAAAATACTAAGTTTAACATTTGAAAATGTTGACTTTGAAAATGTTTTTTTGCAAAAAAATTTAATTTCTAAAATAACTTAAAAACATTTTTTAAATTAAAAATATTGAGCATAATTATTTTAATTTGATCATAAACTTCAATTTGCCTTTTTTTTCTTCATCTCGCTGTTACACGTTTGAGAAATTTTTACTTTTGCTCTTTTGCTTGATATTGGATTAATTGGATCTTCTGATTCTCCTAATTCTTGATCATTATCTTCGTTATCTATGCTTGTTATTTCGGTAGTTTCAATAGTGTCAGCAGGCTGGACCTGAAGAGACTTGTTTTCGCTTATTGTTCAAAGGAATGTCCATACCGTATCTTATCAATCAGGTTAATTTGTTTATTAATATCCATATTTTAATTTATTATTTATTTATTAGTTTATTGTACCGAACTAAAGCTACTTCAGATAAAAAAAAAAAAAAGTAAAAGTATGATAAAATAAAATAGTTTAAAAAAAAGGATAAATTAATATTAGCTTTATTAAAATAGAGAGTTACAGATACATATTTTAAATATTTGATTGTTCAGGAAAAAAAAGAAGAAATAGGAGAAATTTTAATATTTAAATGTTTTTTTTCAAAAGATAAAAATTTAAATTTTGAGTTGTCATAGAAATTTAAATTAAAAGAAACGATATAAAAGGAATGATTTTTAAAGTATTCGTTAAGAAAAAATGGAAAAATCAGACTCAAAGATGGTAAAAAAAACATATGAACAAATTGTATATGAACAATGGCTGAAATTTCATAATACCAAGCAAATTAAAGATCAAAGTAAAATACCGCTTTAAAATTCTTGATTCAATTCAATCACATTTTCTAAAAAAGAATATATTTTTTCATGAAATATAAAAAAATACTTTTTTTTACTTACAATTGTTAGACAAATCAGTTGGATATATTAGTTATCATCTAAATCTCTTGTAAATGGGTTCAAAAAATAGTAAAGAAATAGTAAATGAGGTAAACAAATAGTAAATGAACAAGAATATTCTTTATTGGGCAGAAGTAAACAAGAATTGGCAAAAATGGGCAGTTTTTTCAAACTCTTACAAAGGAGTTCTACAGTATATAAATAGAAATGCATTTGTGCAAATATTAAATCATTTCATTCATTTTATAAAAAAATTTCAATCAATTAAAATCATCAATACCTAACAAAAATTGTAAAAGTTGTAAAAGAGGAAGACCTAAAAAAATTAATTGAATTAATTTTATTTAAATTTTTTTTTCTGTGTAATTCCTAATTCTTTTAGATTGTATTAGTAAAATTTTTATTAAAAAAAAGTTTAGATATTTTGATCAGCAAATTTTTATGGATTGTGAAATAGTAAGGTAGAAATTACACAATGGAGTAGGGTACTTGATATATCTAGATTCGAAGCCTGCTTTAAGACAAGAAAAAGAATAATCCATAATAGATCCAATCAAAGACTTGTATAGGTTTCCTAGTGTGTTAAATTGGTTAATTTACTTCCATATATTCTTAGGTCAATTTCTGTATTTTCAATATTAACGAGACTTTTCTTATCTCATTATACTTTCTAGATTTCCATTTTTTTTATAAATGAAAAAAGTGACATGAATATCTGCATAGAGAAGCGAATATTCATTATTAAAATTAACTTCTTTTAGGAATATCTTTAAATATCAAATATTTGCCTATTTGATTTACCATTTTTATGATGCTCTATGGCTAGCTTTCTTATCTCATTTGACTTTGGTTTCCCCATCATAAAATTCTAATTAAATTGTGTTCAAATAATTCAAGAATAATAAATTTAGTAGGATAATCTTAATTATCAATGTGAACAATAGAGTTAAAGCAATATTGCAATATAGACATAGAAAGACATACTTTATGTAAAATTTATTGAAAAACCAAAAGTGCCATAACTTAATATTATATATAATTTTAAAGCTTATTCTATTATCTTTCAATTGAGCATATTTAAATTGGACCATAAACTTTATTCTTTTATTTTTTTTAGTTTAAATTAGACAATGAACATTTTGGACAAAAATAGGTCTAAAAGAGGAAGAAATATATAGATGAACTTGATTTAAATTTTATTTTATTACTTAGTTTCATTTTTACTTAAGTTTGAAATTTTAAGAGGATAGCTTATTGCGTTCAAAAGTTATTGCCAATAAAGTTGAATTACCCCTTTTTTTACACCTTTTGGAAATTAAGAGTTTTTTGACCATAACTTTTGAACAGAACATCGTACAGACATAATCTATATATCGTTGTAATCCTCATTCAATTTTCTATTCGACAATATGTAAAAATACATTTTGAAAATCGAAAGGCTAGAGGACATTTTGAGGGTTTGAGGAAGTTCAAGGTTATGTGACTACCTATTTCAGGTAGGCTTTAACTGAAAAGCTGACCATGTTTTTTTATACTAGATAGCCCAAAGTACCCCTGTGTAAAATTTTATGGGGATCGGTCTACTGCAGCATAATTTTTTTTAAATTTAAAAAAAAGCACCGAGATTTTTTGAACACCCGTTATTTTTTTTTTTACTTTTCATTTTTATAGTGGGTTCCATGATAAAATTATCATGCAGTACTTAACTTAACACTAAAAAGGCCCGAGGGGTTTTAGACCCTTTTTTGAAAAATTTTAAACTTGAATATTACCTCAAAGATATAATGTTTTAAAAAATTACTCAAAAAAATTAAAAAATAAAATTTTTAAAATTTTTTTAATTTTTAATTAAATTTTATTTATTATTTTTGAAATTTTTGTAATTAATCAGCTGGGCTTTCGCTTATGAACAAATGCTACACTAATAGAACTGTTAAAGAGTGAAAACAAAAATCGACCATTTATAAGTAAGTTGTCTTGTATAAAAGAAAAAAAATTAACAAATTTTATTTTACTATGAGTAAGTCTTTCGTCTTTGATAAAAGCTAGCTTAAAATCAGATATAAACATGCATTGAAGAAGTTAATTAATAAAATAAATAATACCTTTAACATCAAAAGCATTTATAAAAAAAATAATTTTAATTTAATTCAATATTATTTTATTGCAAACATGTATGGTTTCTTGGATGTTGTGTATAAGCATAGTGATTTTAAATCAGATTTTTCTTTTATATGACTTTATTTGATTAAATAAAAGAAATTTTAATCTTTTAAAATTTATTAAAAACACAAATTGGCTTTCCAAACTCTCCTGATTTAAATCCATGTGATTGTTTTTCTGTTGAGCACATGTGTGACAGGGCGTGTTTCATGAGACCATACAAATTGTCGAACAGGAAAACACACAAGATGACTATTAAATGAAAAATGCTTTGAATAATCATTTTCTAAGGTTTTATGCTGTTTTGAAGCTTTTGTTTTAATCGTTTGCAAAATAAAACCTGGTGAATTAGTCCTTGGAAATTCTACCACACACACATTTACACACATATACACATATACACACACCACCTTCACTTTACCCTTTTATCAGAAAGACAAAGTGTAATGTGATAAACTTTTATTTGTTAAATTGGAATCTGAAACTAATAAATGAAAAACAAGCATTTATTTATGAAAAATTATGACTAGAAAATAACAAGTACTGTAATTTTATTTATTTATTTGTATTTCTGTATCGAGCTAAGGCTCCTTCAGATTAAAAAAAAAAAAAATCAAAATAAAATAAGTTAAAATAGAAGAAAATTAAAATTAGAGAATAACAGGACACATATTTTTAAATGTCTGATTTTTCAGGGTAATAAGAAGAAATAGTAAGGTAGCAATTACACAATGGAGTTGGGTATTCAATATATCTTGCTTCGAAACCTACTTTGTATTCCTTCACCAGTCTGACAACCAATAGAATAGAATGACTCAGTCCTGCATTAACATATCTCTCACTCAACTCAAACAGTCGATTCTAGACTGTTAATAAATTAAGTTTATTAAAGGCCTCGTGATGCATTATGTTGTAGGGAGTATCAAATTTTAGTTTCAAGATGGTTCTAACTGTTGATTTTTTAATCACTTGTATTTTTTTAATGTTGCTTTCTGTGAATGAATTTAAACAAGGAAAAGAATAATTGAGAATTTGTATTTGTATAGATTTCCTAATGTTTTGGGTTTAAGGCCCCATTTTTTGTTCGATAGATATTTAATAATATTTAGTTTTGAGTTACAGCGCTCTTTTATCTCATCCACCATTAAACTAAATGTAAGTTTTGAGTCTAATTTAATTCCTAAGAACTTAACTTTTTCTTTTAGATTTAAACTGTTTTCATATAATTCCAAAGATCGTGTAGCATGACTTTTCAACTGACATTTTCATTTTCCATTTGAAAAGCCATTTTTCAATTTTTTTTAAGTACTTATTAATTAAACTATCGAGATTTCCTTTCTTTTTAAAAATAAAAAAGGTAGCCAAGTCATCTGCAAAAAGAAGAGAGTATTGGCTATTAGTCTTATTTCTTTTAGGTATGTCATTTATGAAAATGCTGAAAAGAAGCGGACTAATTACTGATCCTTGTGGAACCCCTGCTTTAATTAAGTATTGGTCACTCAAATGTCCGTTTACTTTAACTATAAAAGATCCGGAATCGAGAAATGATCTGATCCAGTAAATAAGATAAGGAGGAAGATTAGTTTTAATTAGCTTATAAATTAGTCCTTCATGCCAAACTCTATCAAAAGCTTTAGAAATGTCAAAACACAAACAGCAGACATTCTAGTAAATTTTAATTTATCAAAAAAGGAAAAAATTTTTATTTTACCTATTCACAAAAGCGAAAATTGGAGCAAAAACTAAAGCATGTTAGTGAAATTATGCTTTGGAGTGAGGAGCTTCGATTAAATCCGCATCACAAACGTTTATCCCAACATTATGATATTAGTTTTTTTACAAAAAACTTTTAACCTCTATCTGAAATATATTTGAATAATAAAAAATTTATAAATTTGTATAAGACAAAAAATATGTCACTGTTTAACAATTTGTAAAAAAATAGATGAAGAAAAGGAGATGGTCAAGATTGTCAGAAACAAAAATGCCAAACCAATCCCGATTTTTGCTTATATTTTTTTCCTAGAACATAAAAAAAATTTTTTTTATTAACTGACAATTGAATATTAATAAAATTAAATTGAACCCTTATTTATAATAGTTAATGAACATCAATAATAAAAAACTTAATTACAAAATCAAGCTTAATTAAGTATCTCTTTGAAAAATGTAATAAAAGAACCCTCTATAATGAAAATTATTATTATATTTTAAAATAATTATTAAAATATTACCTATTTAAATTCTGAATGAAAATCCGAAAGAAAAAAGGTCAAAATTAAGCTCGTGTCTAAAATGACACATATTAAATTTCATTAATTAAATAAAAAAAAAATCAAAGATCTTTGTCTGTATTTTGACAAGTCGGATAGCTCCAGGGCTAAAATCGTTACAGATTATAAGCCAAAAAAAAAAGCTTTTCGCTTTGTTTTCCAAAATTTCAAAAAGCTTCTATGCACATATCAGCCGCATTTGTTGGATTTCGCTAATTCTTATTCAAGTATATTTTCTCTCTCTCTCTCTCTTTTCTATTCTTTTTAAAATTTAAATAAATATTTAAATAAAATTTCTAAAATTTATTGACTTTTTCAATGTGTTTTTGTTTTTTTTCTCGTTATCAAATAAGACAAAAATAATGGTGTATTTTTAAACTCTAAGCTAAAACAATCAAATATTTAATAATTTAATTTTTAGATTAGGGAGTATTGCTTTATCAATTGGGAACCAATTTAAAAGCTTTAGTGAATAAAAAAAAAAAAAACTAGGACTGAAAATAGTTTTTTGATCGTTGTTGTTTTTAGGAAAAAAAATTGATTTAATTCTAAGTGGTTTTTTATTTAGAGCTTTTTTAAAGGTTACAAATTGGCTTTCAGGATAATTTTCTATTTGTTTAATTTAACAAAGGTTGGCTTTTGAATAAAAATTAATAAGCATTTAGCTAAGGACTTCAAACAAGGAGTTGTTGGATATTTAAAATTAATATAACCGAATAGCTAATCCTGTTTACCCTGGCGGCTTTTATCGACTGTTATTCTATTCTCAACTAATTTATTTCTATAAAGAGGAATCATTCAGAAAAAGTTATTTAAAATAAAAAATATTAATTTGTTGTTGTTTTTTTTCTAAATTGACCAAAATAAAAATTTAATTTTATTACGGTATGAAAATTATGGTTACAACTATTTAAATTAACCTTATCAATATTTTCAACTAATCTAGATTTTATCTTTATGCTTTTATGAATCATTAATCATTGTCTTCTCTGTAGTTAATCAAAGAATGGGATTCAATTTTATTAGAATGTTATAAACCTTAAATAGTTGGACGTGTTTGTCCGGATCTATTAGAATCTGGTGGCTCGTGGTTATAAGGCAAACAATAAAAAAAGAAGTTAAATAATAATAAAGGAGGGTGGAAGATTTATTTTAAAAAAAGCCTAATGATCATGCCCCCATGATCGAGTTTAGATTTTTTAAGTAATAGGTAATCAAACATTTAGAATGGTAAAAATATCTAAGCTCGAACGTTAGGGCTTAATACATTTTTTAAGAGAGATTTAAAATTTTCAAGGTTTTGGTAAATTAATAATTAAAAAAAAAAAACAAAGTAATAATAAATTTATAGTAAACTTGTTAAAATTTATTAAAATATATTTTTTCTTTTATTTTGATCATCAGAATAAAATGATAGTAACCTCTTGACCAAACTATCTAATTCAACCTGTTCATTTTCATCTCTCGTAAGTAATTTTAGACTTTTCATTATTATCATTGTCAATATATGAATTTTCACCATTTTCTTCATCAGTAGTTGATCGGTTTTGTGAATTTTTATTACAAATTTTTTTTTTCAACCTTGTTCGCTCTTTGTGGAGCATAGGGAGGAGCTCATTTCCTTTCTAAGTACCTTTTTGAGCAAAGGTTCCGATCTGACACAGAGGTGACTGCATCGAGTTGATCATCTAAGCCGTAACTATTGATTGTCTAATTTTACGGTCAAATTTACATAGAAATCCGGCTGCTCTTTTTATTAGTAAATGGCCACTTCTAGCCTAAACAAATAATAAGGAAAACAAAATATATAACGTAGAAATAATGGTGTGAATAATAAGAATAAATTCTCAATCTAATGTTTTACACCGTGTTAAATACTAGCAATATGCTACGCATATTAGATCAGAGTATTGCTCTGTGAAACTGTAGACTTAAAAGTTGGCTTGGATCGGACAACAAGAAGGAGGTTAGTTCATGAAATATCTGTAGCCAATTGCCAGGATTTAGGAGCTGCTCATTTGTTTACTTAGCTATTATTGTTAGCAATGGTAATTTGTAGATTAAGGTTTGTTGATGGTGTAATTAAAGCAAATGATTGCATAAACTTGAATTTTAATTCAAGGAAAATATTGAATACGCTTTTGTTATTAATCTGCTAAAACCTTTTGTCAACGGATTGTTTGAAAACCTAGAAGAATGAAAAAAAAATTTATAAACTAAAAATTTGTTTTTTCTCAATTTCACTAGTGAATATTGGTTTAATGTTAACAAACTATGTAGCTATGCACAAATTTTTTGTAGTTTAGAGAAAATGCCAAAATTACTTGTGTAATTAGCATCACTTTCGTCTATCTAGTTCAAAATTTTTGTTTTCAAGTCCTCAGCATGGACTAGTTCGACTAGAATCGTCTAGTCTCTTGTTTTTCACTTTAATTATTTCTAAATCCATAATAAGTCTTTCGCTCACTTTCATCCACTAATTCAATTAGCTATTTTCTCTCTTTTGATAAGCACCGAGCCAAGCATTTCATCAGTCTTGTTATTTAAATTAAAACACACATTCTATTTGGCTTAATTTAAGGACAATCGGCCTATTAGCATTAATAAAACGGATTATTTCCAGTAGGCTATATAAGCTTATAGAGACTAAGATGATTGTTTGTGAAGAGCAATCACAGGGTTCTGTAAAAACGGTTGAACAAATAGCTCACTAAATGATCCATTCAAAATTAGTGCTCGAGTAAAAAGTCTTCATTAATGATATTCCAAAAAAGAACAGAATTAATTCAGGTAATTCCCTCCTGTTTGCTGACGACTTGGTCACATTTTTTTATTTTTAGAAAAAAGGCTTATATTGAGTCCCAAATAAATAAGTATCTTAGCAAATTGGCTCTGTAAGTTGAAGGTTAAAATTTCAACAGATAAATCTTCCTTGATAATATTTCACAAAAGCAATCATATCCCCAAATTAAAACTTTATTTCTTTGGTAAAACTCTGCCCCATTCCAAATCTACTAAGTTTTTGGGCATCACATTTCACCGACGACTAAATTTTAATAGTCAAGTTGAAGAAATTAAGCAAAAATGTAAATCAAGATTAAATATTATTAAAATGCTGCATAATAAAAGATGGGGTCTCGTAAATTATTTGCTCTGGATTAGGCATATGACTGTGTCTTTAACAAGATATATTTTTAATTTTTTTCAATTCTAATTTTACTGATTAAACTTGCTTTTGTTGATAGACGGAAAATTTTAAATACACGTTTTTTATTAGCAATTTATTTGCTTAAAGTAAAAAAATCTATTAATTTTTTTTTTCAAAGGACATAAAAATCCACATAGTACTTTTAAATTATTTGTTTTCTATAAATTATGTCTTTGTGGGCATCACTTGACAACTTGTAAGCAATTTCTATCAAATATAGTTTTCAATTTTTTTTTAATCACAGACTTGGATTAATTTGTGAGCGATAACTCAAAAAATAATCAAAATTACTTAAAATACCTTTTTTTTTTTCAAAACCAACCAAAAATCTAAAGCGTACAATTTTGTAGATTAAAAATAAAAATTTTTTTTTTTACCGTTTAAAATCATCATTTTGTGAATTAATTAATTTAAAAAAAAAAAAGAAAAAAATTTTTTTTTTATTTTGTATCTCTAAAAAATTCGTATTAAGCCCAAATGGTCTATTGGTTTGAGGACAGTTTTATAAAAAGCTTTTTAAGTTAAATTTTTATTAAATTAAATCTAAAAAAGAACAACAAGAGAAAGTAAAATAACTATAGTGTACTTAACCTAAGCCAAGTACTAGCAATATTATGCTTAAGAGTGAGGAGCTACGGTTAAGTCCGCAACAAACATTAAACACTTAAGAGAATGAAGACTGTTTCATTTCGGACTGTAACATTATTGGGATAGGGAAAAATACTCCTTTTTCTAGTATTGCATTAATAAAACGGATGTGCTTTCTTTAAATTAAAAAAAGCTTTAATTTAAAGAAAGCACATATGAGTTTAGTGCGGCTTCTTTTTGATCAACGCCTCAGATGTAAGATTTACTCTCCCTTAACACGAGGATAGAACCTTATAACCATCTGCTTGTATTACTAAGACTCAAACCTTTCGAGCACACAAGCCTTTTCTATTTCTTATACTTGTTAGTATTCAAAGTTTAAAGAGTCATTTTTTTTATGTTATCAACTTTTTCATCAAAACTAGTTTCATTGTAACAAAAAACCCTTTAATTCAATCATAAACATACCAAACAATGTATATACAATATAAATACTAATTTTCTACTCTAATTGTACCGTAATGCCGTGCGTTCTAGTTCAATGCATTAAACTTGTGGTTTCGGGAATAGATGCGGCACTAAACACGTGTTTTTCAATATTTCGTGACTTGGGTTTTAATGCAGCATCAAAAGTTGAAATTTAAAGAAAAAAATATTCAATATTTTTGAATTTTTTTTTTTATTTTGGAATTTTTTTTAACTTATAAAAACACAAATTTTAATTATTAAAAACAATTTTCTTGAAACAAAATGAGTAAAATCATAAAATTGTCTAATTCAATTTTTTTTTAAAAATTTTCGAATAAAGAAGCAGCATTTAATACAGAAATTTAATAATAAGACCGACATTTAAATTTAGGAGCTTGACTTTTAATGCAGGTCTTAAACCTAGGTCATGAAAAATTCAAAAACACATGTTTAGACCATGCACTTAATTTCGAGTGCCACATGTTTAATGCTGCCTTTATTCGCACGGCATTACGGTACACATATAATTAATAATATTTTATTTTTATTAAATTTCAACCATGTGGACTGAAAGAATATCTCTGTCATTCGGACATGTCCTGAAAAAATTTTCCTAAATTTTAATTTGAAAATTAATTAAATTAAAAAAAGCATTATAGAGGTAACACAGTTTGAAGAGTAGAAAAAAAAAAAAAGAATAAATTTGAGGTATTATAAGAAGTCAATTGCTCATTGTAAGAGCTCAATTTTTGAAGACTAAAAGACACAATATATGGTATGTCATATGCTAAGTGATTAATTGACTTAAAAGAAATATTCTCACAGATTTTTGAGAAAGAATCTTAACATCTAGAATGGATAAATTCAACTTGGGAGTTAAAGCAGAGATTTTGGTCAAGTTTAGTTCCAAGAAAAGATTGAAGGGTCTGAAAAAAAAGCTTTAAGTTTAGCTTATAATTTTTGGAGTGGTTATCAGAGAAGATAAAAAACTAAAATTGTCAGCTATTTAACTTATCTAAAAGCTTACGATTATTCAGAAAATTAAATAAAATTTTTTAGCAGTCATTGTTATTTTAGATATTTTCCACAAGTTTTGAATTTCGGATCACATCACACATATGTTAATAATAAATACAGTATGTATTCTTTAAAAGCTTTGTTAAGATAATTGAACGTTCTGAAGTTCTAAGAATGGAATCCTTATTTATACTAAAAAGCCTGTGTCAAGAACACGAGCTTATAATCAAGTCAAGATTTAAATGTAAATGTGTAACTTCTGAGATACTTTATAAAATTTTACTTATCTTTGTGAATCATGGTTACACATATATTAAAAAATTTCACCAACTCAATTGTGAATGAATAAGGAAGATTTTTTAGCATCAGGTTGGTTATGCTGTTAGGCCCATGAGCATAGTTTTCTTAAGTTCTTCTAGTGTGATATCCGGGAAGGAATTACCTGCATTTAAATTTTAATCAAAAAATAACAAGGCTAGTTTTTTAATAGTTTATTGCAATAATGGATAAAATAATATAACATATAGTTATTTTCAAGGATTGTATTAGTTTCTTGTGTAAAGCATTGATATATGTATTGCGAGGCGTGTTAATTAATAACACAGTCACTTGTTCTTTAAACATGATTTAAACCAATAGATGTTAAATAAGTAAGTCAGTGCTTATATGTGGGTAACAGATCTAACACGAATAATAAGCCTAAATGGACGGTAGAGAATTTGAATGAATTAAAAAATTGAAATGGCGGAGTGCTTAGTTTAGAACACTTAAAGAAACGACGACTAAGGCACATGAAGAAAAATCTATTTTTTCCCAAAAAAAACCTAGATATTAAAAGAAAGCACATAAACCCATCTGTTTAATAATGTATTATGGTATAGAAAATTTTAATATCAGTAAAAGTTAGAGAAAAAATCAACTAAGAGCCAGTTGACTCAGAATACAGTATGATGCAAAAGTTTAGAACATTTTTAACAATACTCTTACTTTTATTTATTTTATTTTCTTTCTTTTTTTCTAAAATTTTTCTATTTTTTAAAAAAGAAAAAATTGTGCTCACTGAAATTATTTTTCTAAAAAATTTATGCAGGATCTTTAAATCTTTTGGCCTATATTATTGCCAAACTTTCCCATGTCTAAAAATATGAAATTTAAATCATTTTTAACTAATAATTTCATTGAAACAAAATCGAGTCCAGATAATTAAGGCGTCATTGAAATTTTGAATAATTTTTAGGCTAAACAAAATGAAGATCTTTTTTTTTTTTTAATTTGAGTTTATTTATTTATTAAGTTTAAGAATGGTTCAAATAAAATTCAAAATAAATAAAAAAATATTGTCGATTCCAACTATTAAAAGCCAGTGTTGTTTATTAAATTAAGGATCAAACATTTTTCTAAAAGAAATTTTATTTTGAAGCCGATCAATTTTAAGGTTCATACTACTAACATCCTGGTTAAAAAAAGATTCCAACAGAACTATGTCCTGATCAAATGACTTTAATTGACTCATTTTAGTTGGTTTATTATGACACAAGTCTTTATATATATTAGATGCCAATTTGTTATATTTTATTGTATTAATAAAAGAAAGATTAACAAAAACATCAAAGTTGAATATTTTAAGTGCATTTAGGGCATTAATCATAAGACATCTGGGTTTTTGGCCAATGACTTGTCGAATTAGATTGTTTTGAGAGTTATTTTATTTAAAGTTAAAGTCTCAAGACCGTATGTGAATTGAAACAAACAGTAGGTTTTTTCAGATAAACGCTTGCAGGAACGAAAAAAATTTCCTTTTTTTTTTAACCTAAGTATGAAAGAGAAAACAAAGCTTGTTGTACTTTTATAAAGGCTTAGAATTTTTCTTTCACCAAAAATCATCATTTTTCTAAAATTTCTCATTGCATTCTAAAAAAACTCTTGTGAAATAAAAATACTTTAGCTATCTAAAAATCCTCTTTTATAAAGAAAAAAAAAATTTTTAATAAAAACAAAACTAAGTCCTCTTTTTAGATTTGCCATCAATTGGATTAAAACTGTAGTCTATTTAAGTCAATTTTTTATCACTGCAATACCAATTATATTTGACACAAGTATATTCTTTCAAGTACAAGTAAAGGAGCTTAGTTCCCATTTTTCATTGTTTAATTCGACTCTTAGTATCTTGCTATTTAAATAAGAATATTCAATCATTTTTTTGTAATAATTTTATATTCAATAAGTTATCTTCTTTGCAAGTAGTAATTTTGTTTCATAAAAGTATTTTTAGTAAAGTGAGATTTTTTGGTGATAAAAAAAGTAATATTAGTGCTAGAAAGAATTTAAAGCCTTTTATAAATTTACTGACTTTATAAAATTCCTAACGAATAAATCCAAACAGGAATTGATAGCAAAAGAAATTCATGAATACATATCAACACGGCAATCAAGCACAAACAAAAAATTCGAGACGCCATTGGACGCATTTAATAGACTAACAAACTGTACATAGAATTGTAAATGTTGAATGAACACATTTTTTCTTCCCATTTTATACTATTTATATTTCTCTTTTTTAATTTTTTTTTAAATCTTTCTCTATAGCTCTGTTTTGGGCTATTTGGACAAGTTTTAAGTTGGTCTTAGAAATAAATGCAGCGGAAAAAAAAGAGTAATCAAAGAGGGAACCAATTAAGGCTCTATAAACATTCGTAAGGGTAGCTTTATTTAGGTGCCAAGAGCTGTGAGAAAAAATTTTGATAATGTTGAGCCTTTTAAGGGCTCTTACTATTAAGTTTTGAAAATGCTTATTAAAACATAAATACTCATCGAAAGTGACTCCTAAAAAGAGAGGGTTAGGATTATAAGGTATAAATTCTCCAAACAATCTTAGATCCATTCTAAGTCTACCTCGACCACCTCCTGAAAAAATAGTATAACAACATTTTGAGACGTTCATTTTAAGACGCCAAACAGACAACCAATTCATAAGCCCACTTAGGTACTTTTCAATTACTTTGATGACTTTTCCTGTCCTTTTAAAAAAGAAAATCGCTCTCAGGTCATAAGCAAAAAGTGCTGAATAACTAGATTGCTTCGAGTTCCACTGGTGAATGTCACCTATGAACACTAAAAAAAGCTGTGGACCTAACACTGAACCTTGAGGAACAGAACAAGTAATGGAATACATCCTGCTACACTTATTATTTATCTTAATCTTAAAAAATCTGCCTGACAGAAAGTTCTTGACGAATCTGACTAGATACATAGGTACACCTAGGTAAACTAATTTATAGATTAGTCCAGCATGCCAGACTTTATCAAATGCTTTTGAGATATCAAAAAAGATACCA
>VANL01000465.1:0-33510 GCA_006352455.1 Brachionus sp. 'Tiscar' | reverse complement strand
GTCTAACAAGAGGATAAGAGGTAAGAATATTGAATTTAAACTACCTTTATCCGAAGAGCAAAAAAAGAAAACAAGTTCTTTATCGTTCTTTATTTAAAGAACTTGAACAAGCACCTACATCATCTAAAAGACACAAGCCGAATGATGCAGCTTTATCAATAGAGAATATTTGTATTTGTAAACTTGTAATACTCCAATGAAGAAAAAAAGAGTTTTTTTGGTTGTACTAAGAAAAATAATAAAAATTTTTTGGTTACTTTTTTTTTACTAAAAATATTTTTTTTTATTGAGTAAATGGAAAAATTAATTTTTACTAAAAATATTGTGCACAAATATTACAAGTCCTAAAAATCAACTTCACTGTACTAAAAATCCTTCAGTTTTGTATGAAAATTTTCGCTTTGATTGGAGCTTATTCCACAACTATCAAATGAAGATTTAATGATAGATGGGTTAAAATCATTCCAAATTTCAGATAGCCATCTGGAAGTTCGAACATAGCCAGTATTAATCTAATTCGATAATTGTAATAATTATGAACTTGCTGAAAATTTTAGATTTTAAATTGTGTTGGTATAATTTCAAATTTGGTACTGGTTCAATAATTTTCAATCCGGTACACTTTTTAGTCAAAAAATATCCAAAAACGAATTTAATCCGTGGCCTAAAAAACTATTTATCGGATTAGTATCGGGTCAAATAGAGAAGGTTTACGGTAGTTGTTTTTGATCTAAATATTGTGAGCTTTTGCATTTTTGATATTTTGTTTTTGTTTTTTTTTACTAAATTTCACAATGCCTTCCATGTCGTGATAAAATATTTCAGGTGAGATCTAACGAACTAACAAAAGTTAAAACTTTTCAGCATTAAGCTGCGATGACTATATCTTTGAAATCTGTATACTTTGGCAGAGAAGTTGGTTTCCTAAAAAATTAAATTAGTTTTCTTTTCCTAGGGCTATGTACCATCCATTATGGATCGCAGTATATTTTTTACTTCAATCATCACTACATGGACATATGTAGCGCATATTTTAGCATACAAAATAAATACTAAATATTTTCTCACCTCTTGTAAACAAATTTAAAAAAAAAATATTGCAACTTTGTGCAACAAAGTTTGTTGCATCTTTTTTACCAAAAAAAGAAACTTAATTTTCATTTTTTTAGATTTACCAATTCTATAATCAATTTAAATCTAATTGATGCTTTATTTTTTGTCTTTTATTTACATCAGAAAAATTATTTTAGCTAGAAAAGATGCAACAAAGTTTTTTGCATTAATTTGCAGAATTTTTTAGACGTATTTTATTTTAGTAAATTTTAATTTATTTTAATAAAGGGAGAATTTTTGTTCGTTTTGTTCTTGAAATTCACAATACCAATAATCCGAATAAATATTCTTAAAGAATTCAGACAAAATGCCATTCAAAAAGCAAAAAGATTGTTGAAAAAGTGTAGTGGTGTATGTTCTTTGTGTAAACCATAAAGTTTTTAATGATGTTTATCAGAAAAAAAAAATTTTATCAAATTTAATCAATTTTTTTTGTATTCAGCTATTTGAAAAATATTTAATTTTTTATGTGGTGCTAATATTAGTAATATTTTTAATTTATTATAAAATAAATTTAAATTTTCATTAATAAATTTAATTGTGCAGAATTTAAGCCCAATGAATTATAATTCAAATTGAACAAAAATTATTTCTTTTTTGATAAATTAAATTTTAATCTAATAAAATGTAATTAAAAAATACTTTGGTACAACTTTTTGCCTAAAAAAATGTATTTTTCGATCATAAATTTTTTCACCCACATTAATTAAATTTTTCATCCCATAAATATTTTATTTATGAGTAAATTGATTTATTTGCCTGTCAAATAGTCTTTTTGTCTCTCGAATAATATGGTTGTGAGTCAATAAGTTGATTTTTAAGTCTATTATGATTATGCTGATTATTTTATATTCAAAATTGTTTTTTTTTCCCTAAAACATTATCCTAAATATTAAACTATAACCTAAAAAAAATTGGTTTTGAATAGTCAAAAAAGATAGTTGTTCGATTTTCAATATAATCAAGATTGAAAATTTCAGAATTTAGTTGAATTCGGATATTAGTAACATCAAGTAAAATTAATCAAAATAAGCAATAAGTTGAAATTTTTTTTTTTAAAAAGTAGTTGTTCTGAAGTGAAGCTTCTTGAGCCATCTGATGAATTTTCTAAATTTTAAATTTTAATTCTTCTCTAATTTTTTTTCCTAAATGTTCAAATATATACATAAATTAGCCGAAAAAAAACTGCCTCATAAATTCATAATTTTAAATTAATTATTTAAATTTAATCTGATGATTATTTTTTGATATTAAAATCTAGACTTACTATTATGTTTTTGAAAAGTTTTTTTTTTTTAAAATAAATTTAAAAACTTAAACTTGTGATTTTTGTTTTTTAACGAACTTTAAAATTATTTGATTCTTATTATATTTATGATTAAAGAATTACTTTGTTCTGTTGAATAAATTTACTCTAATTTAGCCTGAAGATATGTTTCTAAAAATCATTTGATTGTTTTATAAAAAATATTTAACTTTTTCACTAATTTAAATTTATTTTTAGTTTGCTTTGCCTAATGCCAAAATGATGGTTATAATTTTTATTTTCATAAATTTATAGTTAAATATAAATTTAAATGAGTAATAGAAAAAAAATTACAATTAATAAATTTAATAGCTAAAAAATTTCAATATGTAATTTAATTACGCAACTTATAGAAAAAAAAATATTCTTTTTAATTTTTTAATTTAGCAAACAAGACTCCTTCTGAGAATCAGAATTGTTCTCTCGATTTTTATATTCGCGTTCACTTTCCGCCAAAGCCAATGCTAGCTGCTCGTCTTCAGTTAATTCATCATTTTTGTTCGCATTTCTAAAGTCCATTAAATAAATTAGTTGATATTTTTTAAAGGTTATTAAATTATCATTTTATCTAGACTGTTAAACAGTGATTGATTTCTTAATCTTTCACTTCTTTGCTTTTTAATAAAATAATATTTTTGACAGATGGCTTTAGTGTTAGGCAAATAGAAACATTTGAAATTTAATTTTTCAATATTTAAGGTCATCTATAGATTTTATGATTTTGACCTAAAATCGATAGTAAGCATCTTAACAAGCTTAATTTTGGATTAAAGACTAACTTGTTTTTCAGTTGGATTTAGCATTTTTAATTTAAAATTATCAATTTCACCAATATTTTAATGTTTTCTCAATTACTGAATAATTTAATCCTTAACTCAGTAATAAAGTTTCTTCAGATTTTAAAGAGTTTCTTACAAATCTTAATATTTTAACTAAATAGAATCCAAATGAAAAAAATTTCTTAAAAAAAGTAGAATTTCTAATTTTTGTTTTTAATTCAAAATTATTCTTTTCCGAAAAACAATTTTTCATGGCTTATTTAAACTCATAAATTATAGAAATGCAAGTAATCTGTTTATAGAAAAAAAAAATGCAACAGGTATATTTTTATAACAAATTAAACATAAAGCCTTTTTTAAATAAATAAAAAAAAAAAAAGTTCGAATAAATCATACTTGTTTTTCGATTCTTTTAACGAAAGTTGTATGGCATATTCTAATGCTTCATTGTCTGTCTTAATTTAGATTTTTTGATATTTTATCGATTAGAAAAAGATTCGATTTACCATATTGACAGGCTGACCAAGCGTTTTTTGAGCTGTATTAGACTTTTTTTCTTGCTTTTGAAAAAACATTAGTCTTTTAGAATTCAAGTCATTTTGACGAGAAGTTGACGGGCGACTATGAGCTTCGGCTGTTTGTTTATCACAACTATGATCAGACTCATGTCTATGCCGCAAACAATAATTTTTTCTGCATTTGCTACAATTAAATGGAATAAGCTTATTATGAATAAAATTATTACCATTTGACTAGATTAAAAGTAAATATACTTCTTTTTGCTTGCATCCTTTTAAGGAGCATCTATTTGTAAATATTTTTCTTCTTTCCTTAAAAAAAATTTTTTTTATTATCTAAAAAATTTATTTAGAAAATTTTTATTTCACTTCGGCAGGGTCAGATTTGCAATCACGATCAATGTGAGCCGACATGGCTACATCAGGCAGTTCATTTCGTTTATAAGGCACTGGCTGGTTGCACAATGGACATAGAGGAATTTGAAAATCTTTGTTTTTTAAGCCATTTTGATCACAGTTGTGTTTTGTATAATGAAAATGATCCTTACTTTAAATCATTAATGATTAATAAGTGATGAAATTGTCTTACCAATAGATTTTTTTGCATGAATCACATCTAAACGGTAAAAAATCTTAAACAAAATTTGAATAAGGCTTCTTTACAGGTAATAGTGACTAAATACCGAGTAGTTTGCAGTTGGGCTCTTGACAATGCTCGCCTAAATGTGGCAACTCCATTTAGAATTTATTTTTTTCTAAATAAACAGTGATTCAATTTTTCTAATTTAGTTAATTGCTAACTTGAATATTTTTTATGATTATTTTCTTCTAATTTAAAATTTTTTATTAATTTTTCTTAAATACATGAATGCACATTTAAAAAATATGCTCAACATATAAGTTTTGTAATAATTCTTTGTTTTTAAATAATATTATTTTTTTCAAAATTTTAGATCAAATTTAATCATTTACGTTTATTTAAAAGAAATATTTGTTCATTTTTATCCAGATTAAAATTTTGGGGAACAAAGGTATGTATTGAAATTTGCGCACTAAATTTTCTCAATTTCTCAGTAGGCTAGCTAAATTCATTTTCTCAGCTTACCTTGGTAATGACTATTTTAATTTTTTATAATTCTTAGAAATTTTGTGGTCATAAATAAGACGTTTTTTTAAAAGACAAAATTTCAAGGCAATTCACTTTCTTTATATTTGGTCAAAGTTTAATAAAAATTTTTGTTTAGCCATTTTTCCGGAATTAATTGAAGTTTACATTTGAAATAAAGTTTATTTTGAATTTAAAATGTTTTGTTATTTTACAAGCAAAATCGACTTAAAAATAAAAATAAAAAGGTAACTAAAAAATGTTGAAAATTAGAGATTTTTTTTAGGTAATTTGAATTGAAATTAAGAATAATTCGAATGTTCGAACCAGAATCTCAAATTTTTGGTTGCTAATGATTTAACTAAAACTAAGTAGCGGATAAAAAAATTACTCATACACAGAATCTGGTATGAAATTTTACGTAACGCCTAGCTTTAATCATTATTCAAAATTTTAGTTAGATTTTAAAGCGTTGAAAAGTCTTAAGAGTTACAAAATTTTTAGATAGATAAGCAAAAGTATGCATATCTTGGATAAAGAGGCAATAAGTTTTTGCTAGAAAACTAATACTTGAACAAAGTAAAACTCATGTTATCTATTTGTGTTCAAAAGTAAAAACTACACGTAGATTAAAACTTGATTATTTCTTAGTTTTAAAAGCTCAACGATTTTCTTTTAGCTTAAGTGTGTTAAAAATTAGCTTTTGTTTTTTTTTTTATTTTTATCTTTTTTTAATTGATTCCTTTAAATCGACTGGTCTAGCAAACATTCAAGAAATCAATAATTTAATTATGATAAAAATTTTTTTATAACATCCTCCAAGATCTCATTTAGAGCAAATTATTTTACTAGGAAAAGTCAATTCAACTTTTCTAAAATAAAGTTATATTTATTCATTAAATTATTCAATAATTGCATAATAAAAATATTTAGGTTCTTAATTTTTAATTAAAAAAATAAAATTCATTTATTTTAATCAAACAATTAGTAGAAAGATAATTTTTGTGAGACTCAAAAAAAATAAGCTTCTTGAAAAATTACGGATCTTTGTTTTTGAATTTCATATGTTAGCCTAGGAAAGTTAATTTTTTAGGAGGCAAAGAAAATTTTTTTTTTATTTTCTCGGTCAGTCAAAATTAAAAAAAGAATGATGGATAATTATCTTTATATGATGTATTTTCTTAGAGCTCTAATAAGAGTACGAATTGAGTGATTTGGCTAAGACTACAAATCTTGATTTTTTTTAGCATATTCTGAAACTGGAAAGAATTCCAAACAAAAATTTTGAGCGCAAAATGTTAAATAAAATTTAAGATGATAAAATGGGTCCTATAATAGCAAACTTCTTTCTTTTATAATTAGATTTTTGACTGTGCAAAAATTGAAAAAATTTTACCTAGTCTCCTGGTGTAAAATTAAGCCATCAAACTTTAAAAATTAATAAAAATTTTAATTTTTTTAATTGAAATTTTAAAATTATAAAGACGTAAAAATTTTTTTTTTTAACTTAAATTTTTTTTAAATGTTTTAATATAAATTAAGACAACTATAATTAAAAAAAGAGTAAATTTTGGTATAAAAAAAGCCTAAAATTATAATTAATTAATTCAGAATTTTTAATTTTACTTAATTCGATTTAAATATCAAATTTCAAAATGATATTTGATAATAAGCTAAAAGTTTTTTTTTCTTTTTTCTAAATAGTTCCAATTTAGGAAGCTTAGCAAAATATTTTGATTATCATTTTTTCAATTGATTTTTGCTAGATCTCAAGCAAACTAAAGAAAAAACAAAAGGTATGTCTCCTTAGAAATAAGGTTGTTAGCAAAGCTTTGCTAATTAGACAATGGAAATAATTTAGATGAATCCTAGGCAAGTTCACTTGAATTATAAACAAAAAAATTCATTAGCTCAAAATTTCAAATTATGCTAGCTCGATTTGGGGCTATGCTAAAAAAATTCAAGTAAAAAATTCAATATAAACTAGTTTTATTTGTATCTTTACGGCAAAATTATAATATCGATTTATGAAAAAATCATAAATAAACAAATGGATCCAAAGAGTTTAGCCAAACAGTGTTTTATGCTAATTTCTAGTTTCGTGCTTTATTGATTTTAAGAGAGTTTTCTATTTCAGCATCAAGACCATTTGCCAAAGATTGTCACTGCTCCTCATTCAAGCATGCCATGAACTAGCAATTATCTATTCTTAAACTAGATACACAAATATTTTAAAATTCTAAAAACTATCTAAAAACCTTGAGGGCGCATATTTGTCATTTAAATTCACGATCTAGTAAATAGAAATTTTGTACAAAAACCTGGTCACTTCACAAATTTTCAAAAAGGCCTCTTAAAAATCTATCTATTCTTGTATTTTTTGTTCTTGTATCAATATTTATTTTGATTTATCTAAATAATTTATTTTATTTTATGATCTAGTAGATTGAGCAAAATTGGCAAATCACTCACCAAAGCTAATCGTGGCCAAACAGAAAAATTAGACAAACATCATCGACTGATGATGAGCCTATCTGATCAAAAGACAAATAGAAATAGCAGCTTTAATCATAGCATGATGCCGTCTGTAAAGTCAAAGCTAATGAAAAATTTTGGCCGCACAAAGGAAAAAATTTTGCAAGGCATGGGCAAAACAGATCGAACAAGCGACGAAAACTTCGATGTTTATGTGCAAAATTTTGAGTCGCAGCACGCACAAGCCAACAAGCTAAACAAAGAGCTAAACAAGTATTTGAATTGTTTGCGCGAGACTCAAAAGTCGAGCAAAGCGTTCTATGACACATTGCGCGAGACCTACGAGGCCGACTGGCCCGCTTCCGATCTCTTTGCCGAGCAAATCGAGCTCTTGGAAATAAAATGGTCGGATTATTTGGCCAAATTGCACAAAGACGTTCAGCTACCACTCGTTTCGTATTTGAATGAGTTTCCGGAGCATAAGAAAAAAATCGAAAAAAGATACAATCGACTGCTCGACTACGATAACGCAAGGCATACTTTGCAAAACGCTGAGCATAAAACTAGCAAAAAACTTGGACAAAATGCGCACTCGACCATCAATAACACGTCGGCAGGCTCATCGTCCTCGTCTTCATCGACCGCGTCAAATAATCATGCCACCACAGATCAGCTTACCAAGCTAACCAAGCTCAAAATAGATCTTGAGGACAAACAACACGTATATGATGATCTAAATCAGACTCTTTGTTTGGCACTTCCCGTTCTATACGAGAATAGATTAAAATTTTATTCGTCTATGTTTCAAACATTTTTTCACACCGAGACCATATTTCATTCCGATTGTGTTGAGGCCAAGTCAAAATTGGACGACATATGTGAAAAATTGTCCATAGAGAGCAGTCAGATGAGAGCAGTTGGCCAAATGGCTGAAGTTAACTCGATCGATATTGAGCAAGACTTGCCTCCCATAGATAGTGAATCAACTGATAACATTAATGACTATTCAACTGATGAAAACGATACCGACAATCAACCCAAGATTAATTCTATAACTGAATTTGCACCAAACTTAAATTCAGAACTTGTTGGTGGTGGTGGTGGTAGTGCTAGCGTTAGACCTGTTGAACAAAGTACTTCAATGATTTACAGTTATTTGGTTGATAGAATTAGTGAGAGTAGTCAAGATGAGAGAAAAATTCAAAGTGGAAAATGTTTGTACAAAGTAAAAGCAACGTATCCGTATGATCCAAAAGAAATAGATGAGCTAGCTTTTGACAAGGAAGATATAATAGCAGTGATTGACGGCACCGAGAGCGAAAAAGAGGATTTGGATGAAGGATGGCTTATTGGTATTCATGAGTTGAGTAATAAGCGTGGTCTGTTTCCGGAAAATTTTACCAAAAGGATTTAAATGTGTGATGATTTTTTTTTCTTTTAACTAAGTGGTGAAATTTAAACAAAGGTATTTAGAGTATTGTTTATTTTTCATCAATGTTTGGATTCAATTTTTAAGATTTATTCTATTTTTATTTTGTTGGACTGTAAATTGTTTTTATTTTTATACAAAAAAAAAAAGAATAAAGCAAATCAAAATTTGAAAATTTGAAAATTTATTTATATAATTATATTAAGCGAATATTTTAGGATTGTTCTAGCTTTTTTGTTCTAGATCCGACTCAGTTGGTCAAGCTGATGCAATTTTTATGATTTTTTTTTTGTAATATAACAACATTTTCAATCAACTAATTAAAAAGTTATTTTTTTTTAATACTGTTTTTTTTTTATTTACGACTTGATTCAACTCATTTAATTTAATTTTTAACTGCATATATTTTAAATAAATTTTTTATTGAACTTTATTTGCCATTCGAAAAAAAAAAATTATTTTAAGTCTCAAATCGGCATATCCAGATAATTTTAAGAATTTGGAAAAAGTTTATCAATTATTGAAAGTACAGCATCGGGCTAAAGATAAATTTACTGCTTTAATAAAGGAACTTTTCTATTTTAAACTCTTAAAAAAATAATAATTTTTCTAATTAAAAAAAAAATTAAAATTAAATATCTAGTTCATTTTTAAAAGTATCAATACTTAAAAATAATGCAAAAAATGGAAACTTTTAATAGAAATTGTTGTTCCAAAATTTAAAATCAAAGCTAAAATCAAAAAAATATTATAAATAATTAGTTTTGATTACAAAATAATTTTATTTTCATGTTAAAAAAAAAGAGTATACGTTAAACCCGGAGAGGGGTTTTTTGGACCCTCCATAATTATTGTCTTTTTTTTTGTATTATAAATTAAAGACACGGCTAATTATGCTTTTAACTTAAAACTTTACTTAATTTCAATTAATTCCTATAATTAAAAATAAATTTTTGAACCATGTCACTAAGAAAAGCTGCCTTAGAAGCTCTTGAACTTTTTGAAATGCCGACGATACTCTATCCGAAGTCTTTGATAATGGGAATAAGGATGAAAGATTATTTTGATCATTGATGATTATTTTGAAGAACAAATGGAGATAATAAATTACCCTATTTCTGAAAATGACTCAAATGAATGCTCAGATAATAAAGAACCTGAAAAAGAAGAAGAAAATAATAGTGATACAACTTCGAAAAATGAAGAGATAAGTTTTTTCTTGTTATGAAAAATATTCAATTTTACATTAAATCAGCTCGTTCAGAACAAGTGGAAACTGACAAATTTTGCATGGCTAGCATAATATATATGGGGTAGGTTTATAAAAAATTTTCAAGCTTGCTTTAGACCAGGTTTACATTTGACGGTTGATGAACAATACCAAGCAAACATCGGTGTTCTTTTATTCAATATAAGCCGAATAAGACTAATAAATTTTGGATTAAGACTTGAATGTTAGCAGAAGTTGAGACAAAATACATCCTTATTTAATATTTTGTATAATTTTGGTAATTTATGCTTGTTTAAATGCATAATTTATTTAGGGGGTTTTTTGGACCCCTTCAGTAATTAACGTATAAAAAAAAAATTCGATTTTTGACTGTTAAATAAAACTTTTTTTCTTCCTCAAATAAATCACACATATTATTTTTGTCAATGAATTTGCCATTGTGAAATTTAGTACAACAAACAAAAATAAATATCAAAAATGTAAGAGCTCAAGTTCTGAAGAAGCATAAAATGCTCTGTAAATTGTAGCACCTGGTACATTCTTTGTACCACCAATATAATGATACTGCAAAACTCTGCAAAACATCTGCAAAATTCAAAATTTTAGTACATAATAAATGATTGTAAATTTAGTGGTGGTACAGTGGATGTTCATTGATTTACAGTTATTTGGTTGATAGTATTAGTGAGAGTAGTCAAGATGAGAGAAAAATTCAAAGTGGAAAATTTTTGTATAAATTAAATGCAACGATCCAAAGAAAATTAGACTATTGTTCTAATATTTATAATTTATTAATTTTAGTTTTAATTAATGTTTCTAAAATTCTTCCAAACAATTATCAAATAAAAAACCTTACTATTCTTATAAAGTTAAATTTTATTTAATTTTCTTAAATTAATTTGCTCTTTTGGCTCAAAAAATTTCACTAAATATTTGCAATTTATTTTAATCAAAAGTTTTAAAAATTAACTTAAATTTTTTGAGCCAAAAGAGCAAATTGAAAATTGAGCAAAAAATTTACTTTGTCAATATAATAATAAATTAAAATAAATGAAGTGTTAAAAAGTTGCTTAAAATTAAATAGAAATACCATTAACCTTATTAATATTTAATCAGAAAATAATTTATTTATAATTATTTTATATAACCATGTTTTATATTGAAAAATTTATCTTTAAGAAAAAATTAAAATTTTATCATTTAATGCTTTCTATAATCTAGAAAGACGGAAATAAATAAACTTACAAATTAAATACTAAGAAAAATGAACAGCCTTGATGAAAATTTATTGTTTAGATTTAGATTTATTAACGCTTGAGTAAATAATTTGAAAAAAATATTAAATTTTTATTCAATTTAGATACAGCCTAAAAATGAAATATTTCAATAATTTCTTTTTACTATTTATAAAAATTGAAAATTAAATCATTTAATTTATTTCGAGATTTTATTCGGCAAGCATACAATGGTCCTCATCTTATCGAAAGGTAAAGATCATATCTTAAATAAAGAACAAATATGATTTTTGTGATTTATTTCATAAGTAAATAATTGACTCGAATTTTCGAGTTTTTACGTGACCAAAAATATTATTAAATACGCAAATTTTTATTCTCAAAAAAACTCTATGTATAGTTAAATTTTTTATGAGTTTAAGTTTTCTATTATTAAATAAAAAATTATCCTGTCGAGAAAAAATATGAGTAAAAATTTTAAAACGGGTTTTTAATTTGATTATAAAATTAGAAAAAAATATATTAATCTTTTCGCTTGGATAGGTATTTTGTTATAAATCCTAAAACAGTACATCAAGGAGTTATTTTCAAAACGAATTAAAGTCTCAATTTTTTTACTAAACAATTTTTATTAATTTAGTTTATTTTGATAAAACTATATAAGTTTAATTTTCAGATTTCTTAAAGAAATTTGTTTAAGAAAACTTTTTACCAGGAAAAAAAAGTATCCATATCACCTTTATAGAACTAAAAAGAAAGATTCCCAGCTAAAAGGTGCCAAAACTTTGATTGATTATAAAGCATGAAAAATTCAATCATATTGAACTAAATTACATTAATTCTAAATCAGTACATTTAAATTTATAAGAATATTTAAAAAAAAAAATTGTCTGAGGCATATTTCATATCTTAAAAAAGTATTGCCCCATATCATTCCTAAATTTTCATAAATTAAATTATCGCCCACTTTTGTAATCTGTTAATGACTCACAAATCATGGATTTTTTCTTTTCTAAAGTGAAGTCATTGGCTTTAGGCATTTAAAGCGTGCACAGTTGTAGCATTAATTTTTCGACGGTTTTGAAAGAAAATATTTTAAAAACCTAGATAAAAAAGTTTTTTTTAAAAAATAGTTTTAAAATAGTTTATTATATAAAAAAATAGTTTTGAAATTTGAATCAATTAATATATTTATCATAGAATTATTTGAATTTTGGTATAATTAGATTAATTAACTTTTATAGAATTTTAATCAGTTAATTCGTATCAAATAAATAAAAATTATTTTTTTTATTACACAGATAAAATAAAATATTAATATGAATCTTTTTTTTCATAAAATAATTTAAATCACATGCTTTATTCATAGATAATAAATAATTCATTCTTTTGAGTTTGAATATAAAGATTGAGATATTTTCAAAATGTCGATTACCACTGAATGTACAAGTAATTAAAAAGTCCTTATTAAGATTTACATTAAACATTTCAATATTAAACAGATTATGATTTTTTTTGTGAAAAATTTTCCAATGATTTGATTGAGGAATTTTTCGAAAATGTTTTTGCAAACGTGACAAGAAAGTCACAAGAAATAAGGTGATTCTTGCTTTTAAAGAAGAAAATTTTTATCCAAACAAAAAATTTAAGAGATCAACAGAATTGTGTCACCGAAAGACTGGATAAATGCAATCAGAAAATTATAGAAAAAGACAATTTTCAGGAAAACTTTGTAATTAAAAAACTAATGTGAAAATTTTATTATTAAAATTTAATCTTTTAATTAAGAAAAAATGTGTTTATTATTTTGAAAAAGCACTAAACATCAAACGTGACTTAATCATGATAAATGAAAAATGTATCAATTTAAAAGTATCTTAGCACATTTAATATTTTAATCAGGCTAATTTTAATATGTTTAGAAACGAGCCATTGAACTTAGAGAAGATCGTGAGTTAAGTAAGACAAAATTAATTTTAGAAAAGGAGAAAATAAAAGAACAGGAGCAAAAACTTATTCCTAAAATTAATCCACAAATTATGTCAACCACTCAAACAGAAGTTTCTACTTCATCATCATCAGAAGTAAAAGAACCTGTGATTGTATCTTCATCAAAAATGCACAGGAAAACTAAACGAAAGCCCAAAACTATAGACCCTAGCCACGAAAATATCCAAGACGAAGAAAAAAATAAATCTAACTAATTCAAATAAAATATGAAGCATTAAATTTTTTCAATATTGTTTTAAATAAATTAAAAATGTCACTTTCATATTTTTCTATTTTATCATAACTGATCTTGTTTAGTTTTAGCATAAAATGGCGTATTCTAGAAATTAAAATTTTAGCAAAAGGTATCTTGGTACAGAGAAAAAATCAACAAAAACTTTTATTTAAAATATAAAAATTAATTCATAGAGTTTATAAGATAAATCATATTAATTAATAAAAATATGGATGAATTAATCAAATTGTTTAAAATTTAGCTGATTATTTTTAGCAACCAAGGATAATGAATTATATATAAAAAAACTAGATTATGATGCTTTTTTTTTTTATTATTATTTTATTACAGTTAAACAGAATTTTGACTTAATATTAGATTTTCGAAATTGATTTTTGACTTTTTTCAATTAGATAATTCAAGATTGATTTTCCTCCTCTTTTCGAAATAGGCTTCTTCAAATTTCTTAGCTTAATTTTTTTGATTGAATCTAAATAATTATTTTATTCATTCAATCTTTGTTTTTTTTTGGTTGATAAAAATCAAATATATGGCAAATACAAAATAATCATCAAACTCAAAATTTACAGCTATGATTAAAAAATAACCATCTAAGTATGAATAAATAAATTTATAAAAATTTCAAGTGTAATTGACATTATATCTCGCTGATGAAAGGATTCTGACAGTATTTAATTTTCCCATAAGCAAATCAAAGATTTATTGTTTGTTTTTTTTTACCTAACAATAGCCAATTTTTTTAATTCAATTCTATCAATTAAACATTTAGCAGGAATTACGCATCGGCATTCCAAATTTCAAGGATAAATAACACTCAGAAATGAATCCTTCTCTAAGATGAGGAAGAAAATACTTAAAATAATTTAAAAATAAAACAGAATCATCTATAAATCTTTAGACTTGAACTTGGATTTTCAATTTTATTCATTTAAATAAATATACTTTTTAATCTAAAAATAAAATTTAAAATAGATAAATGTATCAGAATTAAACATAAAGCTAATTAGGATTAAATTAAATCTTATTAAAGATTCATTAAATAATTAAAATAGCTAATTAGTCATTTAAAGCTTAAATTATATTAATAATAATTTTTTAAATAAAATTCAGTTTTAATTGAATTGAAAAACTAATTTTTATTTTAAATTAGAAAACGACTAAATTAGTCAAGTGAAAATGCTGCAAGAAAAAAATTCAATAACAATGCCGAAAGATGGCTTTTATCCGTCTTCAAATGCCAATAGAAGGTTATCCCTAGCCAATTTAGTTACCTATCAAATTGAAAAGAAACGCAGTATTCAAATTAACGGAAGACCTAAACGAAGCAGACATTTTACCAGAAATTCAAATATAAGTGAATTAAATTCAAATCAAGAAATTAATTCATGTGAATTGAGTGTAAGCTTGAGATTTCATTTTTATGAAAATTTAATATTTTTTTTAACAAAAGATGCCTACTGAGTTAAATAGTTATCTTCACTCAAAAGAGGATTGTAACGATGATGAAACATATAGTTCAATATTTAGTCTTATTGCTGAAGCGTATAACGAGTCTGAGACTTTATTCGAGTTTTTAAGAAAAACTCTAAGTATTATTTATTACACAAAGCTTTCTATTTTAATTACAATATTAATGGGTATTTTTCACTTATCAATGGTATATACTGGTAAAATCAAAAAAATTAAAAATAATAGATAAAATAAAATTTTTATTTATTTTTTTTTAAAGGAATAAACAATTTAGAAAACTGTCCTAAAGAGGTTTGATTGGTCTTATTTATATTCAATGTTGTATCAGTGTGAAAAATTTTATCAAAAATTATCATTTTAATTTGATTTCAAAAAAAAAATTTATTTAAAACAGTTATTTTTTTATTATCTGAGTTTGTTCTCTAGTAGATTCAAAAATGATTATTTTAGTATTTTTTTAGCCTAAGATTCCAGTTTACATATTTATATTTGGAGGAGTAGGCTCCTTAAAGAGTCTGCAACTCATCTGGAGCCAAATTCGAAAAAATTCAGATACTGATGACTACTTTATTAACTATAAATCAAATAGCAATGCCAATGAAACAACAAACAACATTGCTGGCAATATAATGGACAGTGAAGAACAAAGAATTAGCAAAGGTTCTAGAGTTACTGACGCTATTGTAACTATATTTTTAGTGGTTTGGTAATTTTATTTTATTTTCTAAGTTAAAAATTATGTAAATTTTCAAATTTCAATTTAGGTTTGTCTTT
This sequence comes from Brachionus sp. 'Tiscar', assembly GCA_006352455.1. Lineage (NCBI taxonomy): Eukaryota > Metazoa > Rotifera > Eurotatoria > Ploima > Brachionidae > Brachionus > Brachionus sp. 'Tiscar'. The sequence goes on along the minus strand of VANL01000465.1, from coordinate 17,830 downwards.
GGCAATTACTGGATTTGGTCGATTTATGAGCCCAATTATGAAATATTGCTACTAGATCCAAATAACTGGTGCAACAAGCGCTTGTATCTTTTTTCAATAGCACATTTAATTACTTATTATACATTATTTATTTTAATAATTATTTTAGTTATTTTCTTTTCTATTTTGACTCAAATCTCTTGTATAATTATCAAATTTCAAGAATATTGAACCGGTAAATGTTTAAATGAAATTAATTTTTATCTTGTCTTTTCAAATGAATATTAAAAATATATAAAAAGTATGCTTAAGAGGAATAATTAAAAAAATTAGAGTTAATTTTTTTGACATTTTAATTTAAATTCAATGTTTACTTTTTTTTTTTTCTAATTTCCGAATGCTCAATCTAAAAAAATAAATTTTAATCAGAAATTTTAACTAAATTTTTACTTAAATAAAAAATTTAAAAAAACCTCCTCCTAATAGAAAATCAAAATCAAAAATTAATCTGCTTGCAAATTTAGAAAATCTGGAAATTAATTTAAAAAAAAAATTCAAAATTTTTATTTATAATCCAAGTTATTAAATTGTTTTAAAAAGTAACCACAAAATTGATAGAAATAGTTTTTAATAAATTTATGATTAGTTGAAAAAAACTATCTAAAATCTAAATTTAGCGGTATAAATCTAAATTCTTTTTTTAATTTTAAAAAAATTTATTTGGTCCGAATGAAAATATGAAGAAAAGTTAATTTCTAAAAATTAGAAAAATAATAAATCTAGAACAACCTCGACCAAGTCAAAGATTTCATAATAAAAAATCATATGCAATATAATGTTGTTTTTAAAAAGCAAATAAGAAAATTCCACGTCTAAGATTTGTATATGTGGCATATGCTATATGAAGCATTAAAAAAAAACCTCTCTTTCAAAGCAAATTTAAATCATCTAATCGTAAATTCAGCATTTGAATTTATTTTTTAAATTTTAGACTTTTGAAAATGAAGCTTAAAATAATACTTTTGTGTATTTGCATAGTAATTTACCAAGTAAATTGCGATGAAAAAACAAGGTACGAGCGAAAAGTTCCTGAAGGACCATCGCATTTTTTGGAAACATTCGAGTCAGATGAAATTGGAAAAGTATGGATAAAATCAAAAGCGAAAAAAGATGGAGTTGAAGAATCGATTGCTAAATATGATGGCGAATGGGCAGTAGAAACTAGTTCAGATTCTGTGCTTGAAGGCGACCTTGGCCTTGTCCTCAAATCCAAAGCCAAACATCATGCCATTTCTTCAAAATTGGAAAAGCCGTTTGATTTTACCGAGGAAAAACCATTAGTTGTTCAGTAAGAAAAAACATTTTTTAGACCACATTTTTTTCAATTGCTGTCTAAATTTTCTAGTCAAGTCTTTAATTGATTAATAATTTAAAACATTTTAAAAATGATTAGTTTTATCAATTATTTAAATAAAAAGATATGAAGTAAAATTTCAAAATGCCTTGGACTGCGGTGGTGCCTATGTCAAGCTTTTGGAAGATGAATCAAATTTAAATTTGGAGCAATTTTTCGACAAAACTAGCTTTTCAATTATGTTCGGTCCTGACAAATGCGGCACTGAGAACAAATTTCATTTTATTGTCCGATTTAAAAACCCAGTCACAGGCAAAGTTGAAGAACATCATGCTAAGAAGTCCGACTTTCCAAGCACAGTTTTTAGCGATGGAAAAACTCACTTGTACACTTTGAGTAAATTAAATAAAATTGGTTGATTGATATTTTAGTAAATTTTTAAAGTTTTAAATCCGGACAACAGTTACAAAATGTTAATAGATAATTCTGAAGTTAGTTCAGGCAGTTTATTGAATGATTTGACACCACCAATAAACCCACCAAAAGAAATAGTTGATGTGAATGACAAAAAACCAGAGAGTTGGGATGAAAGGGAAAAAATTCCCGATGAAGCAGCTGTAAAACCGGAAGATTGGGATGAAAATGAGCCTAGAATGATTCCAGATAGCGAGGCTGTTAAACCAGAAGATTGGGATGAAGACGCACCTGAAATGATACCAGACCCTGAAGCCGTAAAACCAGACGATTGGGATGAAGCTACTGACGGTGAATGGGAACCACCAATGATTGACAATCCTAAATGTACCAATGGAGGCTGCGGAAAGTGGACCCCCCCAAACATTGATAATCCAAAATATAAAGGAAAATGGACTCCACCTTTGGTAGACAACCCCAACTATCAGGGAAAATGGGAACCAAAAATGTTACCCAATCCAGAATATTTTGAAGACAAGAACCCTTTTAAATCACTTTTGCCATTTTCTGCTGTCGGTTTAGAATTATGGTCTATGACTGAAAATATTTATTTTGACAATTTTGTAATAGCTCAAGATCCAAAGTTTGCCCAACTTTTTGCTCAAGATAATTGGGCTGTAAAGAGTAAATTAGAAAACGAGAGAGCTGATAAAAAAGAAGAAACTGCTGGCAAAGAAGACGATCTAGATGATGACAAAGATGAAGATAAAGATGAGCCTGAAGAAGAAGTCAAAGACGAATTGTGAACAGTAGCCAATTTTTTTTGTTAAATTGAGTTGATCAAATTATTAAATTTATTTGAAAAGATTTAACTATTTTTGTTTTAACCATGATTTAGCATCTTCTAAAGATGACATATTAAGTCAATAAAATTTTTTAATTCGAAATGTTTTAATTCTAAAAAATTATTTACTAATCTGAATTGAAAAAATAATTTTTTGACATAAACGGAAGAAGTATCTTTGTTTGAAAATTTATCTTAGAAATTAAGTTATTGAATTTTTATTCAAAATTTGAAACTCTCTCAATGTCAACTCTCAAAATAGCTGATTAAAATATTAATTTTTTGAAAATGATTTTTTAAATGCATTTTTATTTGTAAAAATGTTTGAAAAAAATATTGCTAATTTTTTGACCATTTAATATTAGCAGTTAGACATTAGCCTTGATGAACTTTTAGATCTGTCTAAGTTGTGCTAGTGCATTTACTCATTGTATTTCTAGACTTTTTCAAAAATTTAATAAGTTATAAAATTATATTATATTTATATTTCTCACATTTCTTAGAAAAAAAAATTATATATTCTATTATAAATTTTTTTAAAATTTTTATTTACAATTTAAAAACATGATTGAATAAAAATCAAGAATTAAAAAAATTTTAAACGTCTGTTGTATGACCTGTGGGAATATTTAGATTGTCTTGATTAAGGTTTAAATTTTGTTTGTTGATAAATTTCGACTGTAAATCACGAATTTTCGACTCTTGCAATTTTTTTTTATTTATCAATCTCATTTGTTTCTGTTTTAAATTTTCAATTTGATAACTGTCAGTATCGCTTATAGAGTCATCTTGTATGTTATTATTCAGCAACGATTCATTGTTATAAATTAGTGATCTATCTTCATGTTCAACATTTTCAATCCTAGAAATTGATTTCAAATAATTTCTATTTCTAAAAGGCAGACTTACCTTGATGAATTCGGATTAGAAATTTGAAGGATAATACTGGGTTTTTCCAAATTATCAGCAGGAACAAATTCACATGAATTTAATGCTTCGTCTTGTTCTACTCTTAAAAATTATCAAATTTAAATTTTTTTTTTTAATAAAAACGCTCTAAATCAAGAGCAAACTCTTTTTTGAATGATTAATAATATTAATTATAAAATAATATGATTTAAAGAAAATCAATAGCTAAAATTTTTAAATTTTTTTTATTCTATATTTAGTTATCTCTTAAATTCATTTATTCAAAAGTGAAATGGGTACTTTTATTAAAATTTGATTTAATTTCGTTTTTTATTTTATTTAATTCTTTAAAATTTAAAAGATTGAGTGCTAATATTTTTAATTTACAAATCTGATAAACTACCCGATAAATATAATAATAATAGTATTTTATTTCTAAAAAACGATAAAAATTATATTAATTAATTTTTTTTACTAGAATACAGAAAAAAAAATTAAAAAATAAAGAAAGGTGATATCGTTAAAATCTTGCTTACTTAAAATTTTTCTATTCTTCTTATGTTAAATACGAATCTTAACCACTTTTTACCATATACAAGTCTTTTTTATCATTCTTTACATGGGCATTGTGAATTTTGAAACAAAAAACAAAAACAAAAGCTTAAAATTGAAATTACTTTTTTAATTTGGGTTCAAAACTTGTTTTGAAAAATGTATCAGCTAAAACAAAGCTTGTATCACCCATAATTTCTCTCTGCAAATAACCTACAATTTGATTTTTTCTAAATTTTCTTATTCATATATTATAATTCAGAGTTACAGAGTTTTGCACAGAATAAATTTAGGTGATACAAGCTTTGTATCAGCTGATACAATTTTCAGAACAAGTTTTGGACCTAAATAAAAAAGTAATTTCAATTTTAAGCTTTTGTTTTTGTTTGTTGCTTTAAATTTCACAAAGCCCTTTACATGCTGAATAATTATTAATTATGGATTTTTATTATTATTATTTAGTGTTGGGTACCGTGAGTGGCGGCCACTAGACCGTCAAAAGTTGATGTTGGCCGTTTTGATGGCCGAGTGTAAAAACAAACCTTTAAAAATTTTAAATATGAAAACTTGATAGAAAAAAGAATTGAGTATTAGAAAAATCGTTTAGACTCGCGGCCATCTAAACGGCCAACATCAAATTTTGACGGTCTAGTGGCCGCGACTCACGGTACCCAACACTATTATTGTTATTATTATTTATTTCAGTGAACGCCTTTAAGGCGATGTTAAAAAAACCAAAAAAAATAAATAAATGAGATAAATAGTTTTAAAGAGATTAAAGACAAATGTTTGAAATCATACTAAATAAATATTGTAAAAGATGTTAATTGAGCTAGTTTAGTTAAATATTAAAAAATTTGAATTTATCAGTTTTGATTCAAATGTTTTCAATTTAAATTAAAATTTTTTGTTAGTCAATTTAATTGAAATTCTATCTCAAATTTATATAACATACTTATATCAGTATTAATATGCCTAATTTTGAAGAATTTTTCAAGTTATTTATTGACAGTCATTATTTTTTTTTTTTTTTGATTTGTTGGTTTTGAATCGATTTAACTCATGAATTTAATGAATTAAAAAATATTTATAGACTGAGATCGAGATTGGACTATACTCCATGAAAAATATGGAAAACTTTTAAAAATTATATCAAAATATTTTGTTTTTCATTTCTTTAAATTTTCAATAGCGTATTTTTAATTTATTTTAATATTTGGTGAATTTGAAAAAATTAACCCCTAAAATTTCATCTTTTTTAGTAAACACTTAAACTTAGTCTATTAATGCATTCATTGAAATAAATAAATAATTATTTTTCAGTGTTTAACTTTTTTAAATTTAAAACAATTAAAGACTTTTCTAGATATTTTTAATCGAAAATTTAAATAAAAGTATTTGTTTAATTATTCTAAAAAGTAAAACATTTAATTGAATTAGTCTTATTAAAATCAACTATTCAAAATAAAGATTTTTTTCAATAACAAAGCATTTAAATGCTCAAAGAAATTGTGATTTCTATAATTAAAATAAATTTGCTCACAATTTTATAATAAAAAAAATCATTAGAAATATCACTTACTTTGTTGATTGATTTTCTTCGTTATCTTCATCATTTTTAACCTTTGATAGATCATGTATCGATTTAGCAATATTACTTAACTCTTTAATAGCTGGCACAAATCCATCTCTGTAGTACTCATTTTCTAAAGGCTTCAGTTCTTGAGGATTTAGATCTTTTGCTTCGATATCAATATCGGATTCATTTTCATTCACCTTTTCTCGTCTAATTAAATTGATTTAAAAAATATTTTTGAATAAAAAAAATAATATTACATCATGTATTGTTTTTGTTTTTTAAAGCAGAAATAATAAATTAATCCAGCAGCTAAACAAAGCGTCCATATTATACTTATACTAATTGATGTCCATCTGATAGCAGTGATATGGTAATCTAATTTTTATAGTTTATTAGTATATTTAAAAAAAAAAATTTAATTTTTGCATTTACGTTCACAATATGGCCAGTCTCGGAATTCAGCTAACCATTGATCATTGGTTGGCAACCATGTGCCGTTCCAATTACATACAAACTCATTCCAGCCAAACAGTGTGTAACCTTTTTCGCATGTCACACGCATTACTGATCCTGATAGGTAATTTCCTTTTGATAATTCACGAATTCCGCCTTTCATTAGATAAATTCCACAAGAGTTTACTAAAAGAAATTAATTTACGATAAAAGCTAGAAAATCAAAATAATTCCTGAAATTTTACCTGATTTCATTGATTCATGCAAAAGACGGTAATATTGATGAGCTTTTTTAGTTGCTTCTCCAATCTCGAGAGAACCCATAGCAGCGCCGTCATACAAACATTGTACATCGCCCTCGCATACACCTTGCAATTCTTCTTGTCTAAAAATTAGTTAGATAAAATGGAATAAAATAAAAAAATTAATTTTATATACGTAAAAGAAACATTGCTAGGAAAAGGAACTTCTGTATGAGTGAACCATGGTCTAAATCTCTGCCATTCTCTTATTATAGGCCTCTGATCATGAAATGTGTCAAAAGTCCAAGAACCACTATAGGTGAAAATTGATTCTGATTCATCTTGTAGTCTCCCTTTTTATTTTAATAAAATATTTTTTTTTCAAATCAATATTTGCTATCTTACAGGCCATTCCAAACCGCTGATACAGCAAATCAGGCTTAAGTGTTAATTGATTTGTGCTGCCATCTGGGCTCATAAAATCGTTTGCTGTTATGTTATCCCAATATCCAAATAAACCAGATGTTTCTTTCTGAAAATAAAAAAAGATTATACTCAAAATTTTGATCAAAATATTTTTTTTTACAAATAATGAGAAGGGCGCCGATGCCCGGACATGCAGTAGACCATGCATGCATTCTACAGATACTCCTATGCCAGATGTATTAAACATTATTGTTACATTCGATTGATGCATGTCATGCAATGGACTAACAACATAAACATCTATAATTTTTTTTTATTGCTGAATTAATCACAATATTTTTTAATAAATTACTCTTAAATATTTGAAGCTTTTCTTCTGTATAGTTAAAGTAATATGTTTTTCCATTGACCAAAATGTCACATCTAAGATCGTGTGTTTGTGATGGATGAATCCTTGCTCTGACTTCAACAATATCACTTTCATCTTGACCAGCAGCTATTGCTGTAATTCTTGTAGCGTTTATTTGACCCTTTGAGCTCAACAAACAGACTAAAAAGAAACTATATAGAAAGATAAAAAATTGGTGTCATATTTACAAGTGGCATTTGGAGGTTGTTCAAATCTGGCCTGAAGTTTAAAATTAAAGCGTTTGCTATTCAAAAGAGTAAATTCGCCTTTTCCATTGAATGTATAATCTTTACCATCAAAAGTAATCAAATGAGGATCACCATAGGCAGCAGCTATTAGAATATTGAAATTAAATAAACAAAAATTAATCAACTGATTTTTTTTTACCAATTCTCGCTTCTTTGTATCCTTTAGCATCTTTTGTCTGTCTGAGATACAAATATGATTCACATAAATTACTCCAATGACAACATAAATAATACGGAACAATATCATGAAAGTAGTGTGATAGACCGGGAACGCGTCCATATATATTGTAAGGCGGCATTCCTAATGAATGATATCTATCTTAATTTAAAAAATTAATTTTTAGTAAATTATTTATGGCCAGTATTTAAGATAAATTTTGGAATTATTTTTTAATTTGACAAAAAAATAATTGATAAAAAAAGAGTTTTTTCTTATTTGTAAAATAAAAATTTATTATTTTATTATTTTAATTTGAATAAAGACCAAGAAATTGAAAATCACTTATTGTCAGAAAAATAGTTTGAAAAATTTACCTGGGGTACTTCCTGACATGGTATCATTTGTATAAAGTAAATTACCATCTTGACCATAACAGCAACGGTTGCCAGCACCAGACGGTCTAGAAAAGAAACTTTATTCTTAGAATTTAAAATTATTTTGATATTCTACGTTCGTGTGAGAGTGAGCACACAATGTGAAGCGCCTTTATGTTGTAAACAATTTAGTTCATTATATCCATCACCATACATGTTGCAATTTGGATCAGGAGCCCACGTTCCAGCATCGCCGATGGCAAACATTAATGTTGGCGGACATATTTCAAGATCATCCATCCAAAAACGATCATACTTTCTATACTCGTGCCACCTTTTATTTATTAATTTATATTTATTATTTTAAATATATTTTTAAAATTATTTTTGAGTACCATCTACATTGATCTTCGGCCCAATTTCGACCTCTACTATTTCCCAAAAAATGGCTATTTTTATCATAATAGAATTTCATTTCATCATTACGCCACCATCCAAGAGGATGCAATGCTGAAAAAAGACGTCTTAAAAAAATTTTCCTTCATCTTAAGAAATCACTTCAACTATTAAAAAAAAACACATACTTTGACATTTTAAAGTGAGGATCATGATCCGCATATTGAGAGTCAAACATACTTACAGCCATAGCACCTAATTTATATCTTCTTGCCATAGTTTCATTCGGAGCCCTGTTTGGTGCAACATCGAATCCAAATGATCCTTTATTTAACTTTCCTTCACCGATTATCTCAAAAATAAATGAATTAATGATAATAAAAGTTTAAAGTTTATTTTTTTTTAAATTATTTTTGCAAATTTGAAAAATTAATTTTTTTAGTACTTGAATAAAATCCCAATGAGGTCCATCGTCATCTTCATAATAGCCCCAAAGCTCAATATCAACTAGATCACTTTCAGCATAACTCAATTCATGCCTATTCCATTTAATTATTAACCTAGCTGGAGATACTTGATCATGCCATTCGAGTATATTTACTAGTTCAACTTTGGGTGGAAATCTCAAAGGATCAACTAAAAAAATATAATCATAATTGAATATTAATTCTTTTTTTTTGTTCATTACCAATGTTATATTCAGCCTTCCAATCAAAAGTTTGTCCACCATCTAAAGATATAGATACATTTACTCTACCATTGTAATAAACGGTTGGTTGTATGCATCTGGCTCTTATTTCGCTATGATTTGAGTTAAAAAAAGTGGTTTCGCCAATAGTTATTTTAGCATCAAAACCATCACCCCATTTACAATGAAAAAAAGTTTTATTATTGAAACACGGACCCGTAATATTAACCTTTATAAATGAATGAATAGAATTTAAAAAAAATAAAAAATTTTGATCTTACTTCTTGACCACCAAGCATATTTCCATTTCGAGGCCAAATATAAAGTTTTTCTAAAATAATTTTAGAATTTTTTTTTAACTTCTACAAATTTTATTTTAAAAAAATTAAATTTACTTTCATAATCAAAATCAACATCTTGGCATCCTGCTGGTTGAATCCATTCATCGATTCTAAAAATGAATCGTCCAGGTATTTTTATATTTGAATAATTAGATAATTTTTTGACTATCTGAGCATTTCTTGAGAATGGCTTGTGATCTACCCAAAGTGTACCATTTCCTCTATTAAATCCAATCTGGCATTTAAAAATATTTTAAATAAAAAATTTGGAATATCAAAAAATGAGGTAAACCACTGAAGAAAAATGAATATATAATATATTGACTAAAATGTTTTGGTCACGATATTAATTTAAAAAAATGTGATCAGACATTTTCTGTGATTTTTGAAACTTGGTCAAAATGGAACTAGTCTGACAATTGTTGAATATGTAGCAATGATGTGATAGATTTAAGACAAAAAAATATATTAAAAAAATTTTTTAAAGTTTAAACAATAAAATTTTTTTTTTTTATTTTTGCATTTTTAGACACAATTTTTTGAAAAAATGTATTTGACGCATAAAAAAGAGAAATTATAGTATAAGAAAAAATTTATTAACGCATAAACAAAAAAAAAATTAAGTAACGTATTAATATTTAGTGATTAAAGTATATAAAAATAAGTCTCGCATAAAAATAAACAAGTTAAGAGTAAAAAAAAAAACTATAGCATGAAGCAAACATAATATAATCAATATTCAAAGCTGATTTGGTCTTTGGTGATTGACCACGTCTTTTTTTTAATTAAATTTCTTCAGTATTTCTTCAGAATTTAAAAAATTCTTCCTTTTTTTTTAAATAAATTTAAATAAAAAAAAATACTAAAACATATTTTTAAAAAGTCTAACATAATACAATGTGCCGCTTAATTTGCTTAAAATAAATTCTATTTTTTCTTTTGAGAAAAACTGTTCAAAACTGAAAGAGATGAAACTTAGATGCAAAATTGCTTCCAATTACAGGTTAAAATAAAAGATAGATGCGAACATCTTAGTGGGATTAGAAGAAGTATCAAAAAGTTTACTTTAGCTGCTCTTCCACCAGTTCCTGTTTCGGGATTTCCACCTTGACTAGTTGACGCATACCATTCGATGTTTTCATAATTAAATATCGCATATGTATGATTAGTATTGGTGACTATCATACTTTGAAAAGTATTTCTCTAAATCAAAATAAATTATTTTTATTTTAAAATAAAAAAAATTTTACCGGTCTTAGATTAATATCAGTTAAACTATTTCCAAGAAAAGCAACACTTTTCCACGTGGCAATAATCGCATGAGTGGCAATAAATTCTTCGCCACTAGCCACCGATTCTCTGATTTGTTTCTAGAAAAAAAAACTTTTATTTAAATGATTTATTTTCAGCTTTGTTTAAGATATACTTGAGCTTCGTCTAAAATGTCCATTGTCATTTGGTAAATAAACTTCTGCTCTTCAGTATAATCCAATGGAAGGTCCATTCTTTTTATGACTTTATACAATATTCTTCCGTATTTTGTTTCTGTTAGGTCCTCAATTTTGTCGCCGACAAGATCAGTTTGAGCATACAAAGGCGCAATGAATACTGGATCGTCTACATACGGATATTTCGGCTGCGGCCAGTCATCATGGGATAAAGTTTGACCCAAAAAAGATTCTTGAAATGATATAAATCCGTGCTGATTTATCCACGCCTTGTCGAATTTGTGGCCCATAAAAGTCAAATTGAATCCAAGATCGATCATTTTCGATCTTGTATTGTCTTTGCTGACCTCAAAATCAGCGCATTCGGGACCGAAAGGGTACAAAACGCGACCACCGTAGCACGTCACATTGTATGTTTTTAGCATCCATTGATTTCCATCTAAATTTTTTCGTTGAATTGGATTCCTAAGCCAATAATTCGACTGATAAGTAAATTGAATGGTTGATTGGCACAAGTAAGTCAATAAAATTAACTTTAATAAAAAGCTGGCCATATCATAAATTTATCAATTTGAGTAAAACCTTTTCAAATAGTAAAATGTTAGACCCGAAGAGTTAAAATTTTTCAAGAGCATGAGTTTTTTGTTTTATTATAATTATTAATATTTGTCATTACTAATCAAAATAGGTGAATATAAAATTTAATTCCTTATCAAAAAGTAAATATTTGTAATCTCTATGACTTGAAAGAGAGCAAAAGACAATAAAAATTATGAATGTAAAAAATTAATTTACTAAAGCTGATATTACTAATTGAAAAATATAATTTCAAAATATGGCAATGATTGGACCGATTTTTTACAAGTCCGGAGTTTATCTATTGTTAAAATTTTAATTTTATTTTTTTCCATATTTTTATCTCATGTTTTAGTTGACCGTTGTTTTTTTGCTATTAAGATTTTTGAGTTGAAATTTTTTTCTCGTTTTTATAATGTCTAGAAGATTTTTTAACCTTATTTTTATTTAAAATTTTAGTTTTATAAATAAATGTGTGATTCTATTTCTGTTTTTTATTTTAAAATTGTTCTAATGAGAAATTAATTTAAATTTATAAATTCTATGATAATTTTGAAAAATCCTTTATAATGAAACAAAAAAAGAAATTAACTTGTCTTTAAATAAAATAGACAGAATTATCAGTTTTCATATTTATAAAAAAATTATAATTATACATAGATTTTTTAAGTCTAAAATTTTATTTTTTTAATAGCTTTTTAATTTTTTGATAATTAAATTTCAAGTAAGTTGCAAGCCAATTTTAATGGAAAAAATATTTTATCTTCATTATATTTAAAATGACAAAAACTAATATATTAAATAGACCGACAATATTGAAATAAGAAATATTTCGAAATAATGATAGCTTGAATGTTGGAATAAATTTTTATAATTTAGTCTAAATTTTTTTTGTAAAGAAATTTTAAACTCACAAAAAATAATATGCAATGTAATGTTTACATTTTCTAAAAATCGGAAACAACTACAATATTTTGGATATAATATTCTTTTTGGTTTTCCCTATGTATGTGCAGCATTTCGATTAATTTAATTAAAGTCTTCAATTTTAAAATTTTTGGATTCTTTAACTAGCGGAGAACTAATTTTTAATTAGAGATTGAATCTTTGTTGTGATCTTCTAAGATCTCTTACTATATATATAAATTGTTTAATAGGCATTATGACTATTGCCTCTTTGAAAAGCTTCTAAGTTTACTAATTATTCAAAAGCCATCGATTCGCAAAGTAGTCTTAAAATTCACTAAAATCTATTCCATTGGTTGTCAGACTGGTGGAGGAATACAAAGAAGGTTTCGAAGCAAGATATATTGAATACCCAACTCCATTGTGTAATTGCTACCTTACTATTTCTTCTTCAAAGTGGTTTAATGATAAATTTATTTATTATTGGTTCCAAAATTAGACAAAATTTAAATTGATAATATTTTTTAATATATTGCTTTATTTTCTAAATAGAAAAGTCAAAAACTTTTAGATTAAACATTGAATAAATATTTTTTTGAAATTGAATGAATTATTATTTACAAAAATGTACTTGAATTCAACAAATTAATAAAAAAATCAAATGAAATTTGGATAAATATTATATTATTCTATAGATTTTTTTTAAATGCTTCTGAAACACTAGCAGTCTTGTATTATATTCAACTTACAATGATAAAAAATTAAGCTTCTTCCTTCGGCTAAATTCCGAATACTCAAATAAAATTTTCTTTTATTTATCTACCGTATTTCATCAAATAAAAGAAAGTTCGGCTATCAAAGTTTTTTTTATATTCGAAAATATTTTACTCTAGAAGAGTGACTCAAATAAAAGATATTTATCTTTTTTTTTTCTTATATTAGAAATAAAAGGACAAGAAAATAAATGTTAATCATGGCAAATGACTGGTGAGTTTTATTTTAGACGAAACAGATTTTTTTGCGAAAAGCAACTCAAATAAAGGGGAATTTTTGTGGGAGAAAGAATATTCTATTTGAGTGAAAGAAATTGGCGAGTTGTACTTGGTAATAGAGTTTCAATGGTCCGAAGTATTGAGTGGAGTTCTACAAGGATCTACTGTATTTGGATTCCTGCTATTTGCTCTGTACATGAATGACCCTCCATACTGCGTTTCAAACAGAATGGAATTATTTGCAGATGATTCAAAAATACTCGGTTTATAGCAATTAAAATTAATTAAAGAGCGATTTTAAAGAAAGATCTGGATGCACTGTGTTAATGGATAGAGATGTGACGTATCGGACTGAGTGCTGATAATTGTAATGTGATACATTTTGGTAGACCAATGCCATGTGAAATGACATAGTGTGAAAGGTATCTGGGAGTGAAGGTCTCATCAGATTTACTCGCCAAGTGAAAAGTGCTTGCGCGAAAGCAACAAGAGTACTTGAAATGCTAATGTGTAAGTTTACAAGTAGAGAGAAAAGGCTGTTGGTTAGATTGTATACATGTATGGTGAATCCCCACCTAAGCTACGAAATGCAGGTTTGGAATCCAAGTATGAAAACGGATATGAATGCATCAGAAGACAACAAAAATACCTATGTCTCTAAGAAATTTGTCGTATGAAATAAGGTTGACTAAACTGGAATTGGGAACTGGGATTGACAAAGTTAAATGAAAGGAGAGTGAGAGGAAAACTGACTGAAATTTAAATATTAGTACATGGATCATAAAAGATAGGCCTGGATCTGGTGAATAGATAAAAAAAATAGAAACAGAATTCAGAGTTAGTTCCTTACTGTAATAAGTTGCCAGAAAATGTGGTGAAATCTAAGTCAATAACTGGTTTTTAAAATGGCTCCAGATAAGTTCAATGGAATCGGCTGCTACAGTCCCACACGGTCAAATGGTGGCGATGGACTCAGTAAGCAAGCAGCAAGAACTACTACTACCAAAAGCAGCTTGAATGATTTCCTTTTTAAATTGGATTTTAGTTTGGTTTTTTAAATATTTTATCAAGTATTAAAAATCTATTTATTCAATTCAATGAATTCAAATTAAGGCAATTTAATTAAAAAAAAAAGAATTAGAAAATATTTGATTTAAAAAAAAAAAACTATCCAAAAATATAATTTTGAGTCAAAACAAACGTTACTAAATGAAATAAATATTAAAATTAGACTTTTCGAGAAAATTCATAAAATAATAAATTAAGTCTTTTTCGTTCTCTAATTAAGACTTAAACTTTGAATTAAAAAGCTAGCATTTTTAAATAAAAATTTCGGCGCGTGTGAAAAATCTATTGGTTCTTAATCGTCAAAGTTGAATCATCTTAATCAAAATTTCATTTTGCTCTAATTACCAATCTCAGTTGGTATAAAACAAATAAAAAATTTATATTAATTCTTTATTTAAGTTGTCTATTTTAGATTTTTACTTAAGTATGTTTTGTTGATTAAAATATTTATAGGAAAAAAAAAAGACAATTAAAAATGCTTTGTACATTTATAGATGTCGTATTTTTTGAAAATATTTCCATCTCTTTCTTCATATTGTACTTATTTAAAATTGAATTCAAATCAAGCCAACTGTACAAATATGAAGCTTTGTTTTTTTCACTTTTTATATTTTTTTTTAGATCAAAAACAAAATAAAATTGAAATGAGATTTAAATTTCTAATTCTTTTTTTATCTGTATACTGTGTAATATGTGAAGAGGATGCATCTGACCAGCCAAAAGTAAGCTGAAAGCAAATTTAATGTTTAAAATAACTCATTGTAAATTTTAATCAGCCTCAATATGTCAGAAAAGTGCCAGATGGTCCGCTCCATTTCATAGAAACATTCGAAGCAGACATCATCGGCTCTAAATGGGTAAAATCCAAAGCCAAAAAAGAAGATGTAGAGGAATCATTGGCAAAATATGAAGGAGAATGGGCCATAGAGTCAAGCTTAGACGCAGTTCTCGAAGGCGACAAAGGTCTAGTCTTAAAGTCAAAAGCTAAACACCACGCGATAGCTGCCAATCTTGTCAAACCGTTTAAATTTAATGAAAATAAACCTTTAATTGTTCAGTAAGTGTTGAAAATTTGGATTTTATGTTTTCAGTTAATTATTTAAAAAAAAAAAAGATATGAGGTTAAATTTCAAAGTGCATTGGAATGCGGTGGAGCTTATGTCAAATTAATTGAAGATAAATCAAATTTTAATCTTGAAGATTTTTTTGATAAAACAAGTTTTTCAATTATGTTCGGTCCGGACAAATGTGGCTCCGAAACCAAATTTCATTTTATTGTCAGATTCAAAAATCCAGTAACTCAAAAAATTGAAGAACACCATGCCAAAAAATCGGAATTGTTGGAGTCAATATTCAGCGATGGAAGAACTCATTTATTCACTTTAAGTAAAAAATAATAAAAAAAGTCAATTTTTGTTATTTAAATTTATTTTTTCAAGTTCTTAGACCAGACAATACATTTAAAATGCTAATTGACCGAGTAGAAGTTAACTCGGGCAGTTTGTTAAATGATTTGACACCACCAATTAATCCACCAAAAGAAATAGTCGATCCGAATGATAAAAAACCAGAAAGCTGGGATGACAGGGAGAAAATAGCAGATCCAGATGCGGTTAAGCCAGAAGATTGGGATGAAAATGAGCCGAAAACAATTGCAGATCCTAATGCTAGCATGCCAAATGGATGGTTGGAAGACGAACCAGAAACAATTTCAGATCCCGATGCAGTAATGCCCCAAGATTGGGATGAAAGTACTGATGGTGAATGGGAACCACCTCAGATTGATAATCCTAAATGCAAAAATGCTCCTGGTTGTGGTAAATGGTCTCCACCCAATATTAACAATCCTAAATATAAAGGAAAGTGGAAACCACCTATGATAGACAATCCAAATTTTCAAGGAGTTTGGGAGCCTAGAAAAATTGCTAACCCAGAATATTTCGAGGAAAATAATCCATTTAGATCGCTTCTATCAGTTTCTTCTGTCGGATTGGAACTATGGTCAATGACTGAAAATATTTATTTTGATAATTTTTTGGTAACAGATGATGAAAATGTGGCTGAGCAATTTGCTGTAGAAAATTGGATGGCCAAAAATAAACTTGAAATGGCCAATGTACCTTCATCGGACAGTGTTTTTGAAGGCTTGGCTAGACGTGCCAACGAAAACCCATGGCTATGGGCTGTTTACATATTAGTGGTGCTTGTTCCTATTGTTCTTATAGTGGTATTCTGCTGTGGAAAGAGTGGTCCTAGTACACAGAAATTAGATAATAAAAAAACTGATGCAGTCACACCTGATGATGAACCTGCTGTCGAAGAACAAGAGCAAGTTGAATCCGAAGAGACCGAGGAAACAGCTGAGGAACTTGGAAAAGACGATTTAGAAAATGTTGAAAACAACGAAAATAAAGAATCAACAGAGAATTCTAATAAATCTCCTGGGCGTCGTAAAGTGCGAAAAGATTAAATTGTTAGTTTTTTTGTTTTATTTTCTTCTAAATTAAAACAAAGTTGTTTCGCTTAAAAAAAATAATTCTAAAACTTTTAAATTAAATTCCTTAAGATTGTTGTTTCCTTTGGAAATCGTGACAAATCAAATAATCATTTGAATCGATTTAATATTTAATTTTAATATATGAATGTTAAACAACCTTAGTTTCTTTATATAATACTCTTTGTTGATTTTAAATAAAGTTTTTAAACCAGTTTGTTTATTTTTAAATTATGGTTTATGTGAAATATGTTTACTTTAAAAAAGTAAAAATTATTCCTAAAATATTCATTAATAATTATTTAGTTAAAAGATTAAGGAAAAAATTTTTTCGTTTTCTTCTTCTTTGTTCACACAGTGGTTTTTCTAATTGAAAGTAGCCTTAACTTTCTTAGTCTCTCCTCATATGTCATATGTCTGAGATGATGTATTGACTTTGTGGCCCTTTTTTGTACCATTTCAAGACACTTGATATCCTTGCTATTGTAAGAACACCACGCTTGTACAGCAGAGTTGGTCAAAAGTCAAAGTCATGAAGTCAAAGTCAAGTCTGGACTTTTACTTTAAATTTTATTTTTTTGAAGTCAAGTCTAAACTTTGACTTTAAATTTTATTTTTTTGAAGTCAAGTCAAAACTTTTTTTTTTTTCAAAAGTCCCACCAAAGACTTTAATTTTTTTTTTTCCTATCACCAACGTCCAATCACCAACAACTTCCAACGACTAAAAAGTACCAAAAAGTACTAACGGCCAAAAATTACCAACGACTATAAATACCAAGTACCTACAACTAGTTTCTATTTATTTTATTTTTTATCTTTTATTTTTAAATAAAATTTTTTTTTCTTTTTTTTTTTTTAAATTTCAAATAAATTTTTTTTTTTTTTTTTTTTTTTTAAAATTTTGATTTTTTTTTTTTTAAATTAAAAAGAAAATTTTTTTAAATAAAAAATATTTTTTAAATTTTTTTTTTTTTTTAT
>VANL01000464.1:0-33589 GCA_006352455.1 Brachionus sp. 'Tiscar' | reverse complement strand
AATTGCACATGTCAAAAAAACACAAAGAATAATTTAGTTTTAGATATTTTAAAAATAGAGACTTATATTTTTTTTTTGAAAATTGGTCATTAAGTTTAATATATTTTAATAAAATTCCTGATCACAAAAAAAATTTCCTGATCACCAAAAAAAAATTATTTTTATTTTTTCAAAAATAAGGTTCTTTTCCGATCACGAAATATGTGATCATTGATGACTGATCACATTCTGGACATGATACCTATGATCACATTTCTTGATCACATTATGGACATGACCCATCTTTTTTTATAAAAAAGCTGTACATCTTTTTTAATAAGAAAAAATTTTTTTATGAAATTTTAAAGATCGTTTAAAAGCCTTAATTAATCTTTAATTATTCATTGACAAAAAGATTCAACATGTTGGCGAATACTATATGACTAGAAGCGGTAATGAAAACAAATCTTTCAAGAGAAGAATGCAAGCAATATTTACAACGCCTTGAAACAACACCATGGCATGATTTCAACGTTATGATCAAATATATAAAAAGTATCTATTTGAACAAGTTTAAGACGATAATTGGAAAAACAGTAATTTTAAACATGTATTTTTTGGCTAAATGATTACTAATGTTAGCATAAAATAGCAATCGCTTATCGTTTGAAAACATTAAATTTCAATCATTTGATTTTGGATCTACGAATTATCAACAAACCAAAAAAAGGAGGTAAAAAAAACTGCTAAAATTTTACAGCAACAGCCGTTTGATTTAGTGTCTGAGGAATAACTAGGAATCGAAGATGATGTTCCCCCTCCAAGCAAAGATGCTTTTGTTTTGCCAACAACAAGTTCCAAATCTTCGGCAATTTATGTTAACCAAAACACGTGTAAAACTTGCGGTACTCAACTAAAAAAAGTACTACTAGTATTTAAATTTTTACTAATAATAAATTACTCTTTCTGTTTTATTTTTATTATTTTTTTTTGTTATTTTAATAAAATTATGGTGTAACAATTTATTTTGTTGATAAAGAAAACTAGAAAAAAAAACTCGATTTAAAATGATTTTAAATTTAAATACATGATTATATTTTATTATATATGTGGTAAAAAATACTAATTTTCTTAATTTTTTTACTTTTTTATGATATGAAAATATTAAGGCTCTTCAATGACTTGGGTTTAAATAAACGTAAAAAATGATAACGTAATTCAAATTCAAAATGAAAAAAAATTCTTTCTTTTTTGATAAATTAAAATTTACTATAACAAAATAAGACAAAAATTAAAACATCAATAAGATTTAAATTGATTATTGATTTTATTTTATTTTTGGGTAAAAACAGTGCAACAAAGAATTTTTAAATGATATTAATCGGTAGTTGTTAAAATAAAATAGAATACTTTAATTTTCTTACAATTATTTTTTTTAAAAAAATACCCTTTTCCTTTGAATAAAATGTAAAAAATTTGAATTAGATGATCAAAATTAAAGTGAATTCTTAAGATTTATTATTTAGTAAAAAAATAATTAGCTTTTCTTTAATTGAACTGAGGCGAATGAAAAAAATTATCAGTCGCAAGGATATATTGCTAAAAGCATTTTAAAATTTAATCGCTTAATAATTAAAAAAATAAGAAAAATAAAAAATTTAACCAAAATTTGAATTACTACAACGTGCAGCATATTTTGTTGCACTTTATTTTAAAAAAATTTTTTTTTTTAGTTAATTTTAATTTATAAAATTTTTAATTATATTTTTCTTTTCTTTTGAGCCTTCAATTAATTGAAAATTTTAAATTTTTTTATCGAAAAAAAAAATTTGATTAATTCAAATGATAAAAATCCTATTAATAAAAATTAACATTGCCTGGTTAGCCGTGCAAAAGCTAAAAAATTTTAAGATTTAGTTCGTTTTATTTTTTTATTCAAAAAATAAATATAAAATGTGAGAGGCCATTGTGTTTAACTTTTTTGTATAAATTAAATTCAAAAGGACTCAAACATTGCCTAATGACATATTACTTGAACGATGAAATCGGTCATTGTTTAAGAAAAATAATCATAAAATCAAGAAACTCTTTTTTCTTTATACAGTGATTTAAAATAATAGAATTAGTAACATATTTTATTTTGTTTCTAAATTTGAATTATTTAACTTGAATAGCTTGTTGTTAAATTTTTTCAAATGACTATTAAATCTATTTAATAACTATAAATTTTTTTTTATTTTATACTTTATTAAAATATATATAAATATATTTTTAATAATTAATTAATTAAATAAATGAAGTGTTAATCGGTCTCATGAGACATGGGCACTAGCATGTTGGTTAACCTTGAAATTAAAAAAAAAGATTGCTCAAAATATTAAATACTAGATGACATATAGTTTTTTTATTTTAATTTCAGAGAATGAGTTTAACCTATTATAGAATTGCTTATTTTTTTGGTCTTTTCTTTTATTTTAACTGTTTTCTAATTGTTCTTTATAGGTTCTCTAATTTGTAAACGGTAAATCGTTTTATTTATTCTATTAAAAACTTTTTTAAATTTTTATTTTACTTGATTGAAAAAATTTAATTTGAGCCTAATTTAGGCTTTTATTTCTAAAATCTGAATTCATCATTTATTTTTTGAAAGAGAAAATTTCAAAATTTATCTGTGATCAATTAAAATATTTTTAACAAAAGATGTAATTTTTAAAAAGGATTTTTTTGTTGATGCTTTTAATCATGCATTTAGAAATTAATAGCATTTATTGAAGCAACATTTTCTCAATTCAAGCCATCACCTCATCATCATCATAATCAATTGCTTTCAGAAAATTTCAAGAATCTCAATGACGTACAAGCTAAAAATATCCTCTAATGAATTAAATTAAATCTAAAAAAAAATAAACCTAGTGCACCCGATTTAAACCAAAAATTGTTAGTTTTTAGATAAAATAATATTGAAGGCTTGTGAAAAAAACAATTTAATATGATTTGATTTTTATATGCTGTTTAAACGATGACTAAACAAAGATTAAAATAAAACTTAAATGATTAATTTCTGGCAATTAGTTCTAAAGACAGAAGCTAAAAATTTTAAAGTTTAAAAAGTCAAAAACTTATTTTTTAAACACTTTTCAATCAATAAAGGTATCCAAGCCAATTTTTTTACATTGTCATAAATTAGTGTTGGAAAACGGAATGGCAATGCAAATTCTTTTAGCTGTTAATTTAAAAATAAAATTTATTGAATACGCAAAATTAAAAAAAAAAAATTAATAAAAAATTTTTATATGCTTGTGTTTCGATAACATTTAATTATAATACTAAGAAAACTAGTGATTGATTTTAGAACCTGTTAATGCAATTTAATTCTTTAATTTGGTTTTTATTAATTTTATAAAGATTTAGGCTTAATTATTTTAAAGTATTTTTATAAAAAGTTAAAAAATAATAAAAATCTAAAAAATCAAGTTTTTAGAGACTCATTTCAACATATAAAAACCGATATTTATTCTATTTGCTGTCTAAATTTTGTTTAATATTTTTCTCATCTAAAAAATATACCAGAAAATTTGAGATAATTTTTACTAGACTTAATTGACATATTTCGAAAAACTTGCTAGTAAAGTCTTGAAGATATTTAGATAGTCTTTGAATGTTAAATAAAAAACAAAAACATGGAATCTCTCTCCCTATTTTTAAATTTTAGAATCTGAATTATAGAAAATTCTTTTTTCTACTAATTTTGTTATTTTACTAAAAATAAATTTATAAATTAAATATTTACTATCAAAATAGAATTTTTTTATTTTAAATATTTAAAATAATTCATTTTATTCATCCGTTTATAAATTTTTGTAATTTCATCGTTAAAAACCAATGCATATTTTCAAACATTCAAAAAAAAATTTTTTTTTATTTTCTTTATTTGATAATTTATTTGGTAACGATAAACTCACAAATATTCTTAGAGAAAATTATATTCCTAATTATCGGATTTAAATTTAATGCTAAATTTTTTTAATGTAAAAAAAATTTCTTAAAATTCAAAAAAGATTAGAATTAAATTTAAAAAAAAGGAAATAAAATCCAGGCCACAAATATTTAACATGGAATCAAACGAATTGTGATATTTTCTCTAAAAAACCTTAAATAAATCATAATTAAAATTTTCCTAGTATTTAAAAGCAAAAATTGATTCCTAATTTAAACAAATTTTTTACTAAAGGTTAAAAATTATTCTTATTGTAAAATCATGATAATTTTATTTAGAAGTTTTCATTGCAATTTCATGACTAACAACTTACTTATTTATCTATCGAATGAATATCATTTTTACCAAAAATGAAGTAATGCCATGTCCAGCTATATAAATATTTTTTCTTTTTATTTTGAATATTTTTTTCTTTTTATATTGAATATTTTTTTCTTTCTATATTGAATATTTTTTTCTTTATATTAGCAGTCGGCTTTTATGTAGTCCATGTTTTTTTTTTCATTGCATTTATTTTTTATATCCATACAGCTGCTACCATATAATTTATAAAGTGAATAAATATAAAAAAATTTAATTTAAAACATTTATTCAATAAAACTAATAGAATTAAAAATAAATAATGAGTGATTGACTCCCAACTTTAATAGCTAGGGATGGGAAACCGGTTTGTTTAACCGGCTAGTTCAGGAGGAACAGGTTACAAAATTTTCATAGTTTTTTATTTATATCAATTAATAAATAAATTTTTTTCAATATTTTTCTTTCGATAAAGATGTCAGTCAATATGTAAAAGTTTTCATTTTGGATATTTATATTTAGAATTAAGACACGCTTGCTTGTCTGGGAAATTTATTTTAACACTCGAACGACTTTTGGACTTTTGATATTTTCAAATTCGGAGTCAGAGTCTTCAAGAGAAGGTTTTATAACATTGCGCTCAACTTTCATATGATTTTTAAAACTCTTGAACTTGTCAATTTAGTGTAAACTTTTGAGCAATTTTCATAAACACAGCCACACATGACTTGTGTTAAGTTTATCTCCGTATTTTCGTTTCGAACCTGGCGACAAAAGTAAAGATGGTTTGCTTGTAATTGGAAGCGACATTTTCTAAATTTCTAAATGTTTTTTATTTATATAGCGAGTTAAAATATCATTTAAAATGAAAATATAATAGAATAAAGATTTCGGGTTTCTTATATCTCAATATCAATGGTATTGACATTTCAATATGAGGAAAAATAAAGACTGATATTCAAATTTATAGTTAGTTTAACAATAAATCAATTACCAATAATCAGTTATAATTTTTTATATACTAGTCAAATATGACCATAGAAAAACAAGAAAAAATAAACATACATTTACCAAATTGCCATTTTACTTGTTTGGATCGTCTTTCTTCTTGTTTAAATTTTTTTTAAATCTCATTAAAACTAAAAACAAACTAAAATCAAGCTAATTTGAAAATCATTCTAGGAGGTTTTTTTAATTCAATTAAATCATGTGACCAACACAATTATGAAAAAATTCTAATTTTTTCTCTAAAATTATTTAGAAAGACAAAACTTAAATTTATTTTACTTTCTTTTAATTTTTTTTTACTTTTTTTTTACATCACCCTCGCGTTGTTTACTGAGTAAATTATTATTTTTATTATTACTAGTCGAATAAATCAATTATTATTTACAATAAGAAAAAAAAAGTAGTTAGATGTTGTATACTAATACTTTCACTCAATGTATGAATTAAATAGTACTAATTTACAGAAAGATCACTCATAAATTTGTAATACTGATATTCACCATTTGATATTTTCTGCTGAATTATTGTTTTGCCTGATGTCATCTGATAATAAAAAGTCTTGCAATTACTACTTTTTTCGATTCGAAATCTACACTTGTAAAATCAACATCTAAATCTACAATATTTTAAGGAATATCAGAGTCATTTATTATACCATCTGATAGATATCTCAGTCTCTGAAAGATACCATTACTTATACAATTTTGACATTTGAAGACTCCAGTAAATTATGTGAAGAAATACAAGTGGATAAATTGTTTGAAATTTTCAAGAATAACGTTAATTAATTAATTGAATGAATAAATTAGTCATCTTCATTTCAAAAAGATGTTTGAACATTTTGAGACATTCTATTAACTTATTTCAGCTTTTTACTGTATTTTTCTAAAATTTATATATTTTTAGTACGAATTGAGTGTGAATCACTGTAATTCTAATCCAAAAGTAAGAAATAATGAGAATTCCAAAATAAAATTTACTGAAATTCTGATAAATTATTCCATTATTATCAATATTTGATCATAAACCATTGTTATGCAAAGATTAAGAAACAAACATATTCTTGTTATAAAGGAATAATTTTTAAAAAATTAGAGAAAAAATCTTGCTCACAAAAAAAATTAAAAAATACTTATCTAATACTTATTGAGCTTCAATTAGAATTTCGACAATATTTAGCATTAAAGATAATAAAAAATTTTATTGATTAATAGATTTAAATTAATTAATTTCTAGACATTTAAAAATTTTGTTTTGAAAATAAATTAATTACTGTTTATTTTGTTTCTCAATTCTAAAATTTATATATTTTCCCAATTTCAAAATTATATGTCTCGGCTTCGCAATTTAAAACTAATACTAAAAACTTATCTATCATGTTAAGTGAGTAAATTTTTATCCTTGAACCTATTGAAAGAATAATATAATGTATTTTATGATTTATCGGCTGACAAAAAAGAATGAGTTTTAAAATTTCGTTTCAAGGAAAATGCTCTTTTAATTGATAAATTAAAATATTTCACGAAAAAGGGGACTAACCTGTTGACTAAACTGAAATAGAACTAAATAAATTTCACTGAACACCCAATTAAATTAATATAAAAATAATTTGATCAAAAAAAAATTTTATTAATTTATTTAGAAAATAAAATTTTTTGGATTCCGATACTGTAAAAAATTAAGCCATTATTGGCCTTGAAATTGAGTAACAAAATTAAGTACGATTTAATTATCTTTCTTAGCTTTGCGTTTATCTTTTGTCTTAGACTCTTTTTCACTTGATGCTTCCTTTTCCGCATCATTTTCGTCATACACAACGTCTTCATCCTTAGAAAAAAAAATTCAAAAAAATAGACCAAGATTTAAAAAAAAATTTACATTGATATCTTTGATTTCTTCGTCTGAGGCTTTCTTTGGTGGACAGATGAAGTCGATAAGAATTATGAACAAAACTCCGAGGATCAAACCTAGTGAAATTGTCACAACAACAAAAAGAGTCAACACAACCCACACAGGGTAGCCATATGTCTCGGTCAACATGGTGTATATGTCCTTTTAAATTTTTCTTTAATTTAAAAAAATGAAATTTTTTATTTGTGTCTTTACTTTGAAATAAATAGTTAACTTGAAGAGTAAACTGAGAGCCTTGATTCTGAAAAAAAATTTGATTTAATTTAAAAAATTTAATTTTAGTGACAGTAAATTTACAGAAAGCTATTCGGCGCAAGCCATGAGCTTGACGGTTCAATATTTTTCCACTCTTTGTTTGCTACAAACTTGACCAAGCTGTTCAAATCCCTATTTGAATTGTAAATTCTGTATTGGCCATCTTTAATGCTTGGAAAATTGAAAAATTAAATTTATTCTTCCAATTTAGTCTATTTACTGATAGATAGTTGGCAGACTGGTAACAGAAAATAGACCGCTAAGCACTGGATTTGCATTGACATCAGCAGCACCTATTTTGATGTTCAATTCGGCCGATTTGTGGCTAAATTCGTTCCAAGTGCTCTCGAAACGATTACAAGCTGGACACCATGGAGCAAAGCTTATTTATAGTTTAAAAATTAAACAGAAAAATTAAAAAAAATTTTTTTACAATTCGACCATCCACTCATCATGACCAAGTAGATTTTCCCAATTTTGCTCATTTATTTCAACTGGCTTGTTCATACATACGCTGAAGAGCGTCAATCCAGCCAATAAAGTCAAAAGTTTCATTGCTACAGTGTGACGAATTTTTATTACTTTTATAAAATAAAGAAATAATTAAAAAAAAATTTTGCTTTAAAAAAAATTTATAACATTTTAGCATGCATATACACACACATTTACACACACATATATCACAAAACAGGTATGAATTAAAATTAAAAAATTAAAAAATAAGAGAGAGAGAGAGAGTGAGAAAATAACTCGACCAAATATATGACTAAATTGAAAATTTAATTATGAATTAATATTTTGTTCTTCAATTATCAACAGACAACTTGATAAATAAGTAAAATTATAATTGTTTTTGCCTTAATTCAAGTTTATTTGATGGCTGATGAAAATAAAGATAAATTGGAAACTCCCTTGGAAGAATGTAATTTTTATTATGATAAAAAATATTTATTTATTTTTTTTTTTAAGATAGAATATTTCAAAATTCACGGTATAAAGATGAATTTTTTAGCCAACTTTTTGAGCTTTATGAACAAAGAAAATATACAGACATAAAACTGGTTTGTTCGGTGGACAGTGAGCCAATTAATTGTCACAAACTGATACTTTCATGTCTAAGTCCATACTTCAAGACCATGTTTTTGTCTGATTTCAATGAGTCCAAGTCAAACGAAATCCTAATGCCCGAAAGCGACCCGTGCACAATGTTAACAATTGTCCATTACGCCTACACAGGTGAGCTCAAGCTGGATGTTGCCAATGTTCAGAGTGTTTTTTGTTTAGCAAGTCTGCTTCAAGTTGAATCCATAGTTAACATTTGTGCCGAATTTATGGACGCCAATATGGACTTAACAAACTGTTTGGACTTGCTTAAATTTTCCACCCAATTTAATTCGGAGTTTTTGAACTCGAAATCGCGCGAATTTGTTCTTAGAAATTTTTCCAAATTGATCAAAACCCAAGAATTTTTGGAATTTAGTGATGGTGATCTGCTAGCCGATATAATGGCCGATGATAAATTGGACATTCCAAACGAGGAGCTTCTTGTCACCGGTTTGCTAAATTGGACAAACAAAAATCCAAAAGAGCGGGGTGTTTTTTTTAAGAATATTTTTCTCAATTGCGTTCGACTTTGTCTTCTCGATAGAGAATTTTATGAAAATTTTTTGTCTCAAAACAAGGATTTTTTAGACTCTTGTTTTGGTTCTAGAGAAGATTTGCACAATTCAATCAATCCAAGATTGGCTGTCAAGTTTAAGCAGAGATCAGGCATGGCCAAGGCAGAGTATTGTTTTTTGTTAATTGGCGGAAATTGTGACTTGGCTGACGGTACCTATGTCAACTGTTTTAATCCGTTCAATGGGGAAAAATATTTTCTATCCAAAAGTTATACAGAAAAAGCAGCGTTTATTGAACGCGGCTATTTTCATTCAGAAAATCCAGGTATTTTATCTGATAATAAATAAATTTTAAAAATTTTATTAAAAATAAAAAAATTAAAATAATTTTTGTGACAAGGAGTTTGTGTGACAAGTGATAATAGAATATTTGTAGCTGGGGGAGTGCTCGTATTTCATCAATATAAAACGTCTAAAATACAACCAAGATCCTCAACAAACACATCAACAATCTATGAAGATTTCAAGTCTATATTTACCGATCCGGAATCACTAAGGGACGGTAAGATAAATTATTTATAAACCCTTTAAAATATTATTTAAAATTCCAAATTCGGAAATTTTTTCAGTATTGAAATATTTTTAAATACAAGTTCTAAGATTTCATCTGAATCAAATTAGTCAAATCATTTAACTAAATTAATTTATTTAAAAAAGATTTTTGATTTTCACTTTCAAAAAAAATCAGTAAATTTTTTACCAAATTATTAAAAAAAAGACACAGTTTTTCGTTGGTAGATGAATATTTTATAAATTTATTAAAAAAATTTGAGATATAGTTTTAAAAATTATTTAATTAACCAATTTATTGTAATATCTTTATATTGACTTTTTGATGATGTATTGGTTTACATAAGAGACATTTTTCGTATCCTTCATACTCAATTCATAGAAAGAAATTTTTCGTAGAAAAGAAAATTAAAAAAAAAATATTATTATACAAAATCTTATTTTATAGCTTATTTTAACTAAATTAAATACGAATTTTGTAACAAGAAAAATTGAGAAAAAATTTTAAATGAATGAATTAAACGCTAACCATAATTTTTTAGTATGAATTTTTAATCGAAAACAAAATAAAAAGTAATTAATTGATGTGCAAACCAAGATTTCTTAATGTCTACAAAAATAATTGTTTCTGTTGATCATTTTTTGCTAATACTATTTTAATATTTTTTAAATATTTATAATAATAATAATTTAAATCATTTTATAAATAAAATTTTTTATTATCCTTATTCTTAAATAATGTCAGGATCCTAATTTATACGATTTTTTTACTCTACCTTTTTTTTATAAAATTAAATAATAATGTGATTTTAATTTTTATTTTGATTAGTTTCTATAAATTTTTATGAGCTTATTTAAAAAATAATGAAGCTGTCAAAGTAAAATTGTAGTATTGAATTTATTGCAAACATTTTCATATATTCTTTCCCTTCTCTCACTGTGAGACAAATATGGTCTAATTCCATTTAATGTTACTGATCGAAAACCGTTTGGAACATGCTGCCTACAATTAGTTTTCCAGTACCAACTACTCACTTTCCAGGCATGAATTTCATGTTCTACAATTTCTGGATCATTCAGATAATCATACCCAATATCTCTACTTGCTGCGCTATAATTTTCTCTTCCACTAAGTTGTATATACCCTCGACCAATATATCTACCGTATAATCTTCTTGATTCCCTCAGTGATTGTGGATCAGACTCAACTGTTTTTGATAGACCATCTGATTCATGAATTAATGTTGCCAAAAACATAGCACATTCACTAACCTAATTGATCGAAGCATCTCGACATGCTGAAATAAAGTTTCTATATTTACTAAACGCCGAAGAGCCGTTCACTCTCAAAGCATCTTCAAACATTTGGCTCGAGATTAAGCTCATTTTTTTCTTCAAAATTTTTAATTGACAATAAATAAAATTTAACTGAATTTATATTAATTTTTTATCTTCTTTTCTATAGATTACCATATCTATTTTCCCCGTATTTTTCCCAATATTACGAAATTAAGATTTTATTTTCATGTGAGTTTTTTTCAAGAAAATTACAAATATAAAGAATCATTATTTATCTTTTATTAAAACTCATTTATCTTGAAAAATATTAGGGAAATATTTAAAAAAAAATTCGAGACGAGGAAAATTTTTGTTTTTTCTTAGTTTAAAAATTTATGTTAAACTCTATATTTAGAAATTTACGTTCTACATCTACAAACAGCCATCAAAATGGCCAGTAGCCGTCACTAGCAATTGCCAACACCATATTAATAATTTTAATAATTTATTTTAAAAAAAAATTTGAAAATTTAATTGATTAATAAATCAAAATATAAAATGAAGCTTTTACGCTTTTTTAGCTGATTAATCCAGTTCAAAGATTAAATTAATGAAAAGAGTAAAAACAAGTTTAAATGATTTAATTTAAAAATTTTTCAAGTTTAAATTAATTTTGTGTGTCTTTTTGTGTGTACTGTCCCAAGCAAAAAGTTTTAAGTTAAAAAGTTTGTCAAAAGTTTTAGTCTTTGGACGTTTGACTGCTTCTTCCTTTTAATTAATAGATTCTAAAATTCATAAATTTTGCTTTGCCACTTGTCTAACCATAATTTTTTAGAACAAAATTTTATCATTTTTTTCACAAGACCAAAATCTTAGCTATATAAAATTCGATTCGGCCTTCATTTAAGCTTGAATGAATGTTCTAAAGCTTAAATTTTGGTTTTGTGAGAAAGCTGATAAAATTTTGTTCTATTAAATTATGGGAAATTAACAAAAAAGCGGCTTTTTAAAAAAAATTTTATGTATCATCATTCCAAAAACATAAAACCAGAAAATAATTAAGTGAAAAAAAATTACAGAAATAAATTTTTACACCGATTTTTATTTTTAAATTTTTAGAGAAAGTTTTTTGATTATAAATTTTTAAAAGATAATTATATTTTTATGCTGAGTTTGATTTTTCAAATTAAATAGTAAAAAAATTTTCAAATTAGTGCTTTTATTTTTTTTCTTTTGCACTCTAATATTTGTAAAATTCAATATATAAAAAAATTTAGATAAATAAAATAATTAATTTAGCATAGTGTATCTGCTAGATTTTCATATTTTGAATTTTTTAAGCTTTATTTTTTCGCCGTGGCCATCAAGATGGCCAAAACCATTAATCGCCATTTACCATACCCAAAACTAAATTAAAAAAAAATAGCAAATTTTTTATTTATTAAATTTATTTTCATATAACAAATAAGGAGATGAAACACTAAGCAAAGAACTTTTTGAATATGACATATTCCACAACACATGGCATAAACGTTCCAACATGCTTTTTGCTAAAGCAAATTTCAGTTTATGTGCTTTGAATAATGAAAAACTCTATTCATTTGGAGGAACATCAATTGGTCAAATTCCAATAGATGTTGTTGAGTGCTATGACGTAAATGAAAATAAATGGTCTTATGTAGGAACAATGCCAAGTGCGTTTGTGGCAGGCAGTGTGGTTGAGCATAACAAAAAATTTTATATACTAGGAGGCCGAAGTGGTGTGGGTCGCCATGATTCATGCTATGCATTCGATCCAGATAAACACGAATGGACAGAAATAGCATCAATGAGCGTCGGTCGATTTAATTTCGGAGCTTGTGTGCACAACGAAAAAATATATGTGTTTGGTGGCCAGCGCTATGCAGAGTCCAGGGAGCACTATTTCACCCGCGAGGCTCTCGATTCGGTCGAAATTTACGATCTGACCACAAACAGTTGGACTCAAGGTATTCAAATGCCTGCTTCACTTTACAACACTGGGGTCTCCGTTTACAATGATAAAAGTGATTCAATATTTGTTTGCGGAACTACTGAATGCCAATTTAGTGGTACTACACTCTTCGGATTTATGTTTACCAGTGTTTTTCGCTTGGATTTCATAACTGATATAAACAACGAATTAAAATTTAAATGGACCATCGTCGAACATGATGTAAGTGACATAAAAGCTTATTATAGATGTGTTCCGGCATCGGTTAACACCAGAAAATTGTACAGATTTAACACTCAAATTGAATTGAGAAAATAATTTAAATAAAAAAAATTTATTTTTTCATATCATGTAAATAAAATTATTTTATAGCTTTTTAAAGATTGGTTTTTATTTAATTTGATTTTTCTCATTCGATTAAATTAAAGGACTAAATTCCTTTAAAATTCTTAGTGAGCTTTATTTGCTAAATAAATATTTACCAACTTTTTTCTGTAAAATTTTTCCAACATAAACCATTAGCTAAGTTCTGGGTCTGCACAAGCTTTAAAACATGTAAAATGTCTTTTCATACTTATGAACCTATTCGTTCAGTATCATTTGTAATTATTTAGCTTTTCTTTAAACTCTAGATTAGGCTTTGAAAAAAAACATCTTGAATTTGATGATAAATTGAAAATATCATTTCAATGACATTGTGAATTTTAGAACAAAAAACAAAAATTTTAAACTTTAATAGCCTTTTTATTTTGGGCGATTCATGCAATGTATCAGATGATAGATACATTTTGTAGAACTAGTTTTAAAAAGTACAACAATTTTAAAACATTGATAAGAGAGATTTTTAAATTTAATTGTATTTGCTCATTTTTTTAAAGTTTATTTTGAATTTTTTTTTTTAATATTTGTTTTAAAGAAGGATCTTATAATTTTTGTCCTTTTTTTGTTAATATTTGAATTTCATTTTTAAATTTTGAATTGATCGTCAAATTCAAGATGTCTTCTAAAAATAAAAAAAAATTCTAAAAATCAATCAGCTAAATTTTTGATATTTTGCTTTGAGAACAACATATTGTTTTAAAATAGGTTGACAACCAAACTAGTAGTTCAATAGAATCTTTTTTGCGTTTTCAAGCTATTTTTTCAATCAGTCTGAGATTCAAAAATCAGAAATATTATTTTCCGGATCCAAGTTATCAATATCAAAGTCATTCAAAACTTTTTATTATTTTTTTTTGTTTTTATAGTAGCTAAGTATGGTATAAAATTGATATATTTATTAAACTTTTATCACTGTCTGTTATTACGAGCTTAATCTTCAAGACAGAAAATTTATTTTTTAATATCACTCTGATACCTGAATTGTTTTGAAAAGTTATTGCTCTGCATAGAGCCGTTTTTTATTCTATAACAAGTGGTCTTCATTTTAGTAATCCCCCCTAAAACTCCTAAATCACCCAACTCAAAGCTTTGAAAAAAAAATTTCAAAAAATATTTTATTTATATTTATTTTTTCTACTTTTTTCTTGGATTTTTTAGAATAATCAACAAAAAAATTGATGGGATAATTTTTTTTTTAATTTTTGTTTTTATAGAATGGAGGCTCGTGAAGAAAATGAATTTGTGTCTTTTGATTTACCTGAAATGTCCCAAGAGAAAATTAGTGTACCAACTGGAGAGCTTAACTTTCTGCCTAGCAATTATGATATTAACAATTCGAAATCAAGCGATCAAAACACATCAAATGCTTCAAACAATTTAGGTGACCTGGGTAATTTTCAAAAAAATGTTGAATAGAAATTTAAATTTTTGTGTCAAGACGAGCCCCAGATAAGACACCGCGGCAAAGTTGGTGGAGTAATGGACAGATACGGTTTTGGATGGTTGCTGGATCAAAACAGCACAGAAATTGAGAATGAAGATTCTTTACCTCTACTCGAAGAGTTAGACATAGATCTAAAGGAAATTGAGTACAAAATTAAATGTGTTTTGATGCCTGTGGCCAACAAGAATCTCAACCGGTCTATTCTAAGAGATAATCCAGACTTTTGGGGACCTCTTTTGATTGTTCTTCTATTTGCTCTCATGTCTGTCTATGGACAATTTCGAGTAGTTTCTTGGATAATTACAATTTGGATATTTGGAAGCTTTTTTATATTCATAATAGTTCGAGTTCTCGGTGGAGAAGTTACTTATTCTCAAATTGTTGGAACAATTGGTTACTCTCTGTTGCCTCTGTTAATTATTTCGGTAGTACTTCCCCTCACGAAACAGCATCATCTATTAAGCAACTTCATAAAAGCCTTCGGTCTGGCATGGTCAACCTACAGTGCGGCTACATTGCTCTGCGTTCAAGAACTTCAGCACAAAAAACCACTTTTGCTATATCCTATATTTTTACTTTATATTTACTTTCTATCTTTATACAGTGGTGTTTAATTAAAATCTAAAAACATAAATTAAAAATTATTTTTCAATTGTTTTATTCAAATTTTTTTAATAAATTCGATCTGTTAGGAAAAGATTTTAGAAAAATTTATTTTTAAATTTTTTGAAATAAAATATATGAGATCCGAATTCGGACCCAATAAGTTTTTTCGAGTACCTAGACCAAAATCGGTAGTGTTTTATCCAAAATTTTCAGGTTACCGACCCTAGCCTGATACCTTTTTGATCAATTTTATAGGGCAAAAAGCCATCGTGTAAACACAGAGGCTTAGTGTCTCAGCATTTTATTGAGGAGCCTAATTTTATAAGAGTAAAGCTAAAATCGAGACATTCAAATGGCACACTAACTTAAAAACTTATTATTAATTCCAAATGTGATTTTGATTTTTGACTATTGGAGTAAAACAAGGAGGTCTTTTATCGCAAAAACTTTTTTCAATATACATTGAAGATCTTGTTAAAGAAATAAACGAAGCTGAAATAGGTATAAAACTAGCTGGTCTAAATATTGGTATCCTACTTTACGCAGATGACATTCTCCTTCTTATTGAAAAAGCTACAGAAATGCAAAAGTATCTAGGGATTGTATTAAATTCAAAGAATAACAACTTTGATTTTATTGAAGAAATAGTTCGAAAGACCTTAAAAAGTATGTTTCAGCTGAATTCCATTGGAATGAATGATCCTGGACTAAAAATAGAAATAAAGTCTCAACTGTACAAAACTTATTGTAGACCTATTCTAACTTACTGATGCGAGGCAACAAAGATTAATCAAACTCTCTTAAGGAAAATAAAAAGCACGAGTCTACAATTACTAAAAAGTCTTTTTGGATTGAGTAAAAGATCGAGAACAACTAATCTATTACATGCTTTAAATATAGTACCAACTGAAGACATGATGAAACTTAGAAAACCATAACCATAAACCAAAAAGATTAGAAAATAATGTTTTTACCAGAAAATTCTTGTTTAGCTCTTTTCTACTTATCTCTGATTCTTCAAATATTTTGTTTACTAATTTTCTGGTAAAAACGTTATTTTCTAATCTTTTTGCAAATGTTGGTTTTCTAGGTTTCTTTCAGCTTCGTTTATTTCTTCAACAAGATCTTCAATGTATATTGAAAAAAGTTTTGGCGATAAAGGACCTCTTTGTTTTACTCCAATAGTCAAAAAAACCAAAATATTTGAAGAATCAGAGATAGGTAGAAAAGAGCTAAACAATAATTTTCTGATCATAGAATACAATGAATTATTCGACGATGAACAAAGAAGTATAGAAGAGATCAATGAAAATGCTGCATTTGAAATGCTGATAATAAAGAAAAAAATTTAAGATAAAAAAAATAAAAATACTGAATCTATAAGCCTAAACAAAAATTACCCGGAAGAAACAAGACGAAAAATATTAGAGTTACTTACCAAAGCCTTCTAAAGCAACTACCCATCTCACTCATTTTTCTTATTTAACTTTTAAATTTTTTTCTTTTCTTCTAATTTGATTTTATTTTTACTTTCATCACCCAAGTGGTATTTCTTGAAATAAATAAATAAAAATTTGTAATGGCAATTAATCGATTAATTTCAATTTTTTCTTTAGATAATTAATTCAAATTAAAAGAGAATTTATTGAGGTATAAAATAGCTTAACTTATTTTTTGAAATAAAAAATTATGTTTTAATACTCTTTATGGTAATACTAGTAAGGTTTTGTGTCTTTAATTAATTGATGAAATTATTTTGGCAAGTGGTAGTTGGGATGATAGCATCAAAATTTGGAATATATTATTCGCAACATCTATTAAACTCGATAATTTTAGAAAACAAAACATAAAATTGTGTTTTTGGAAATTTTTAAGTCAAAGTAATCTTAAAAGCTAATAAAACATTTAATAAATAAATCCTTTTAAAAATTATTTTAATAATCTTAGGATGCCTAGGCGAAAAATTGACTGGATTTTCTTAACCAAACTTAATTCAGAGGTTGATTTAGAACATTTTTTTAAACAGTACCCTAAACAATCATCAGGACATGCAAATTCTAACAATTGTACTATCTGCTCAGATAACAGCGATTGTCATAAAATGGTGGTCCTTTATCCAAAGTGTAAATGTCAAAAGAATTGTATAACTCGCTATCTAGTTACTAAATGTCAAAAAAAAGGTGAAATAGTCGTCAAAGGCGTGAATATGCATCTAATATTAAACCGTAAATTTTATTATTGTACGTTGAGTCGTACAATAATAAAATCAAAAGATTCTTAACAGAAAGAACCAAATTCAATTTGTTGCCAGTTTTTGAGATTTTTTGAAAAGTCGTAACATTTGAGTCTCGTATCGAATACGTTACTCCAATATGTTCCTTTGCTAAACTATCTACCAAAAAGGAGGCAAAAAAATATTTAGAATCAATAGCAAAATTAGAGGAAGAAAAAGAAAATGATGAAATTTTATTGAAATATAAATGGAGCGATAAATATTTAGTAGAAATTAGCCCAAATTGCTTTGGTCCTGATTGTACTCATTGTAGCTACTGTCAATTTTTGGATTCTGCTGTTTGCATACATCTAGTAGGTTGTTGCGATTTAGACTCAATTGGTTTTCCTGGTATTATATTAAAACAATTCAAAAATAAAAATAGTTCTCAAAAAAGAAAAGTAGGTATGAAAAATGGTATGAAAAAGACTAATTACCTTTATGATTTTTATTTTCTGACTTCAAATTAAATTTATGTTTTTTTCTCTATTTGAAGTTTTTTTATTAATTAAATCAAAAATAGTTTATGTTTTATTCTTAGTTTAATAAAAATTGACTTATGTTTTTTTGCCAGTTTGATAGATAAAAATTATTTTTATGTTGTGAATTCTTTTTTTATGTTTTTTTTTAACTTTTTTATGTTATATTATACCTTGTCCATTAAACTCTGCCTGCCATAACGAGAATATACGCTTTCAGCTTCATAAAATTCAAGTTTTCATTATCAGCTAGTAAGATACTATTACTCTATCCTACTAGGGCGACCTCTTTATCTTGATAATTATTTTTGCGAAAATATATAATTTATTTTTATTTAATACTTTTGTCATGTATACATCTCTTCAAATTTCAAATTTCCACTCTTCTATTATTCACTTAGACGCGACAAAATATTTCAAATGATGATTAAGTCTCAAAAATACACTTACTATTTTTATTAATTTTAATAGTTTTAATTATCTCATATGTAATTGATTCTATTCAATTAATTGTTAATATAATACTAATCAAAATATCAGTTTGATACTTTGGATGAATAAATATGAAAAAAATAATGAAATTTTCAAGATTTTTTTATTAAATTTTTGTAAAACACCTGTTCAAAAGCTTAAAACAAACTATAAATTCTAATATATTATATTTAAACAATGATTCGTCCATTTGATGCAAAAAATAAAAATAAAAGTTTAACTAAGAAATTAAATCTACCATATTTCATCAAATAGAATAAACCTGCTCCTATTTCAGTTATTTGAATTATTTTTCTATAAACATTTTATTAAAAAGAAAATTTTAAACTCTTTTAAATTTGATAGAGTACGGTACTAAATTAAAAAACATCTGATCAATACTGCATTAGCCAAAAAAAAAGAATGCTTGGAGAGATATGTGTAACTGAAATGAACAGAAAATTTTTTATTTTGTAATTTTTTATTTTGAATAATTAATTGACAAGAAAAATGAAAAACAATAATTGCTAAGATTTTTCTACTAAAAATAGATTATTATTCAAATTTCACTTTTTCAGTCGATGAAAAAAAAATTATCTTTTTTTGCTTAGTAATCAATTAAATTTTGCATTCAAACTGACTTTATTAAAAATTTTCTAGAAATACTTAAAGGTCTTAACTACACATAAAACCAGTTCTTAAAAGCTAATTGAAAACAACTTACCTAAACAACCATATACAAAACTCATTTAGTAAAATCTCTAAGTGGTTGATAAATCAAAACTAAAAACTTATAAAAAGTTATATGACATTATTTCTGAAAATTAATTTTTTGCTATTTGAATGAAATGAACGAATTTTTTTTCTTTTATCCGCTCATTTAAAATTCAATCAAAAAATTTTTAATTAAGAGATTTTATTTAATCCGATAAATCTCGATTTTATTATTTTATTTTTGTCAATTTCCAGGAAAATAAATAGAAAAGTGTTAAATTAAATTGTCGTTTAGTTTGTTTTAGGTTTGATGAATTTTTAGTAAAATCAAATTAAGTAATTTAATTTCTATGTTAAATTGAATAAAAAATTAATTTCTGCTTTAAATAAAGATTGGTGGCCCGTAAAAACTTGCTAAACAATTTGGACTTGAAGAATTTTTTTGAAGGAAGGAGTTCGATATTATTAGAAAAAACTAGCAAGTCGGAAGTAAACAAGTAATTTTCAAAAGACTTTATGGCCTTATTGAAATGAGTTATAAAATATTTAAAAACTCAAATTTAATTATCATTTTGAAGAATTTTTAATTTTATTTGAACTTTAAAGACCTATTTTCTTTAATCTTAGGATTTCGATCACTTTCAGATGGTCGACTTAATTTCAATAATTAACAACACTTACTAGTGAAATTTTGTGTTCTTAATTGAAAATAAGTTTATTTTGGCAATAAGATTTTTTTTTATATTTAACTATATGTTTAACCATTCAAATTAAAAGCAAAATTCTAATTTTTTTTCTTAAATTCAAATTTAAATTTTTTATCAAAATTTTTTAAATTTATAATTTCATTACAAAAAGAGGAAATTTTCATAATTTCAGTCTCAAGGTTATAATTTTTTTTTAAGTTCAACAACTTTTAAAAATCATTAATCAGTGAAGTTTTGAGCTCTTTTTGTTAGTGTGACGCAGTATTGATGATTCGGGTACTTCTAGTGTAATGCTGTTTTTGAATCTCATGCAACTGTAAAATTTTTAAAATGTGATTTCAAATAAGCTTTATCAAAACAATATTTATATTTTAAAAAAATTTAAATAAAGCTAGAATTAAATTATGAAGTTGCGAAAAAAAAGATACTTGTTTGATTGTACATCTCCCCCATGCATTTTTCTGAATTTTATCCATTCCATTGGAAAAAAATTCAGAATAATTATATCTGAAAAATTTCAATTAATTTAAAAAATTAAATTTTTAACTTTTGGTCTGTAAGAAATATCTTGCTTTCCTATCTTTCCTTAACTTAAATAAATTACAGAAAAAAAATGAGAAGTTGACTGTTTTTAACCGAGTGGCATTTAAAATATTTACAATTATTTATCAAGAGACATCAAGAAGTAGGTCCACAAATGCCCTTCAAAATGCCCTCTTAGTTTACTTAAAAACTCTGATGTAGGATTTCACAAGATCTATTATATTGATTGATGTACCCAATTCTCTTTTTTACAAATCAAGAATAAATATGCACTCATAGGAACTTTTATCAAGTTAATTCAAAAAAATGCTCTAAGAGAAATCTCAATGTTTTCTTTACATTTTTCAAATGGTCAATTGTGCATTTAGTCAAAAAATCATCCAGTATACGTTGTTAATGTTAAGCGTTAGGCTTGTTATAAATGTCGCTTTTTCTTTAAGAAAAACAAAACAGGTTAAATTTTATAATTTTTATTTAATGTAATATTAGAAAATTTCGCTAATAAAAGAATCTAATTTTTTTATAATTTTAGCCTGTTACTTAATGAAATAAAAATTCAAATTTGATCTAAAATATTTTAACTAATTCGGCTTAAAAATTATTTTTTTTACTTTCTTATCTATTTAAATTAATCAAATTAATTGAGCTGTAGATTTAAAATCAAATTGTGTGCACAAAAGGATTATTGAACGATTAGAAGACAAGATAGAGTAATTGTTGATATTTTTTTGTTTAATAAATAACTGCCTTTATTCACATAGATAGGTAAATAATTTTATTCTTGATCAAGATAAATTTGCTTAATGCCAAAATTGATTGATTTTTCAATGACATTTACTCAGCTAAATAAAATAAGTTTCTGAGTGGCTTAGGGAAAAAAAATTATTTACGTATGAAATAAATTTATTAAACATTGATGAAAAAAGGCGCTATTAACAAAAAGATAATCCAAATAAATTCAACCTAAAATTAATTTGTAAAAAGACAGACATAAAGGCGTATCCTCAGGGATACTTAAATAATACCTTGATTTAAACTATTCAATCGTAATTAAGAAATAATAAAACATGCTTTTAGATTAATAATCAAGTTGTTGTTTTTTTTTATTAATATAAAATAAAATAATCAATAAATATTATCTCATGAGATTTTTCTATCTGCTTTTTTTAATTTTATATACGCAGCTATTTATAATAATTAGATACAATCAGTGACTTGGTCATTTGGCTTTATTGGAATTGTGGCAATAGAAAATGAGACAAACTGCTCGGTCTCGATCGACTCCTGTATTTTTAACTACAAATTTTTCAAAACTATTCAGTCAATGCTTTTTTCAAAACTATTCAGTCGACTTAGCTATTCTATTATTCAATTTGAAAATTTTCAAATTTACCCATCTACTGGGATTTAAAACATAATGCTTTGATTCATTAAATAAACAATTTATAACTTTATTCAAATTATATTTTATTTTTATTTTCAGATAAAATGAATGATTCAAATGATGAGCTAGGATCGAGCAATGCAGCTAATATTGTGATTAGGATAGACGAGAGCGACGCTGTGCCCAGTCTGCAGGAGGACAGCGACAACACATCTGCCAACAACTCCAACTACCTGTCGGTGAGCTCGGTCGCTTTGTTGAAATCGACCGATCAGGGCTTGCCCCGACGTCCCTCAATTTTCGACTACATTAACCAGGAGTCGATCGATTCTGAAGAGTTCGAGGACGCCAAAAATCTCACCTTCATCAAAAAATCATTTTCAAACAACCAAATTCAGGATTCTAGCCGGCTGTCACAAGTTCCTTTGCTCAAAGCATCCAAATCGTTTGACAACACTGAAAAAGGTAGGTCAGACAAATTAGAAATAAATGTCAAGATTTAAAATTTTTTTTCATCAAACAATGTTTAATTAAGAGATTCAATATTTCCTTTGCTATTTTAAATTAAAATTAAAATTCACTTGTTCCGAGCTAATTAGGGCTTTTCTTATGAGCGCAATCGTTTGCCAATATAAATCGAACAGGTTTCTTTGAATTTACAAAAATTCTAAATTGATTAAAAATAATTAATTAATTTCTTTAGCATAAACTAAGTGAGAAATGCACTGATTTAAACAAATCAAGCTGGTAGAAAAATCTATTAGAGTGAAAAAAAAAAATAAAAAAAAAACATTATATTTTGTTATGAAGGCTTATAAACATAAGTTTTTAGAAGCTATTGTGCGTGATTAATGAAAGAGTTGTACGGAGCGACATCGACTTGCCAGCGCTCCTGATGTTTTAAATAATCAGATTGCTTCTAGAATGACTTGAGAAAAAGGAATATGTTTTTTTTCCTCTCTATCTCTCTTTTGTTTCATCAAACAGCCTCTCAAACAATTGAACTAAACAACTTCACTATTTACACTGATAACAAGTTTCCTATTTATAAATCTATCTCAGTATGAGCAATCAGAAATTCATCAATCATAGCTTTAATGATACAATTTTATAAATTGCTTATTTAGGCCTTTTTTTTTTCTGAATCTCTAATTAATCCGAAAGCATCTGGTTGTTGTTTCATAACTAGCAAAATCATAAACTAATTTAATTTAAGATGAAATCGATAGTCAAATGGAAAGTTCGAAAGACGAATTCGAGCGTGCTGTAAAGAGCCCGAAAAGCAGGCTCGGTCTGGGCGAAAAGCGAGTCGAGTTCAGCATCGGCTCGCCCAAGAAGCCGCGCTCGCTCAAGACAAAACCCAAGTCGGCTCTCAAACACTTCAGCATAGAGACTCATAGGTAAAAATGCCAAATTTTTAGCATCTTAATTTAATTTAATTTAATAAGCTTGCTTTAAAAGCAAACTTAGTCCTGTGATCAAATAAAAAAAGAAATTAATTTTTAATAAGAATTAACAAAACAAAAAAAAAATTTTTCTATTTCATTTTATTTTTGGATAAAAATTATTGATTGAGTGTTAAATTTAAAAATGAAAAAGTAAAAAATTAGTATACTTGACCAATTTATAGACAGATTAATCCAATCACCCGTATGTGTCTTATTGGGTATAAATTAAATTAATTAGTCGACTGTTTGACACAGGGCGGCTCAAAACTTAATTAAAATTCAGATTGTTTCAATTACATAAAATTAGAAAATAGTTGAATTCCTACTAGTTCTACCATATCATGGACATGTATCTAGAAAATTAAATTAATCTTAAATTAAGATAGTTGTAATTGATTTTCGACGTAATTAAATTGCTGTACTAGATAGAGATAGATCGCTATGCTAATAGAAGTGTAAATGATAATCGATCGATTTTAATGTTTAAATAAAGAACAAAGCATGGAAGAAATTTTCCCGCTTGCAATTGAAACCACATTTTATTTGATATTATTTTGTGTAGCAGCAGCGACTTTATTTTTCAAGCTTTTCTCAAAAAATCAATACAAAACTTTTGTTGGAAAATTAAACAAAAAAAATTTTACTTTAGCTAAATTTTATTTGGATCATTTATTAGTAATTAATATCTATTTGAATTGTTTTATGCTCTAAGTCTTTAGCCAGATTTTATTTTAAAAATCGAAATTAAAACCCTTTATTAAGTCTTTTTTATTCCTTAAAAAAATCAATAAAAAATTTCTTAAGGCTTCTGAACTTGTTTTTTTCGGATAAAAATGTCTTAATCAGTTTTTGAAATTAACTTTTTCTTCTGCCTAAAATAAACATTGTTTTATTTTTAATCAAGAACACAATAAATTTTAGACTAAAAATTTTACAGTTGTTCATCTAAAGTCAAATAATCTAGACTCCCCTTATTCATTTGGATTTATGGTTTTTTAAGTACAGTAATTTTAATCTTAAAAATTCAGTTTAACTTGTTTGAAGAGATGTTAAATTCTCTGAAATTTATTAGCAGTTTTTAATACACGATTGATTAAAATTATCGAAATAAAAACATAAAATAAGAGTTAGGTTTATTTATATTTGTGGTTAAAATTATAAAAAAAGTCTAAAAAGATGAAAGCTTAAAACTAAATTAAGATTCTAATGTAAATTTTTTTTTAAAAATTCGATCGCAGGAATTTATTTTACAACCAATTTTTTCTTTGATTAACTTGTTTAATTTTTTTCAAAAAGCACAACGATCTAAAAGTAAAATCAGTAGAGTTTAAGCAATCAAATAAAAATTATTTTTCGACAAGTTGAAAAGGGTTCATAAAAAAAGTTATTTAAGTTTTTTTTTCAATTATTAAAATTATACTGGGAGGCAAAAATAGATGTTTTTTTGATAAAATAAAAAATATATAAATTAAAAATTATACATTTGCAAGAATATAGTCAATAATTTAAAAATGACTTAAGAACAATCAATTTTAGCATAATAAAAAATAAAATAAATTAAATCTATCTAAAATTAGTTTTTTTTTTGATTAAGAAATGAGAAATATGTTAGCTTTTAAATTTTTGTCTGAAAATGAAAAAAATATTCAAGGAAACTAATTAATCTAGAGAATTTTAAAGCTTTGTTATATCTTATTTTTTGAATTGTTAATTTAAGTTTTTCTGAAGCTTATAAAAATTGTAAAATGCTCTTTTTTATAAGTTTTTTTTTTAATTAATCACTGTAGAAACATTATTTTTAAAAATTTTTTTAGTCAAATAAAAATATATTGTTAACTAATTTGAGACTAAAATCAATATTAAATATTAATAAAATTTTGATTTATCGATAGTTCCAAATATTTTGTAAATTTTAAAAATAGCAGTCTGGAATTGAGACCTTTGATAATTGAGATTATTTATTAGAGTATTTGATGAAAAAAATTACATACAATTTAAGAAACAATTGGTTTTTCAACAGTAGTATTGGAAAAATAATTTCAAATTTTAATAAAGGAAATCAAGTTTTCATCCATTCATTTAAATTTTGCCATAAGATTCTAGTTAAACAATAAGTTTCTAATCAACTGATTATTTTTAAAATTATTCTTGTTACATCCTCGTATCGAAATCA
The DNA here is from genome assembly GCA_006352455.1 of Brachionus sp. 'Tiscar'. Lineage (NCBI taxonomy): Eukaryota > Metazoa > Rotifera > Eurotatoria > Ploima > Brachionidae > Brachionus > Brachionus sp. 'Tiscar'. The sequence continues at coordinate 8,078 of VANL01000464.1, read as the reverse complement.
GTAGTCATTTTAAAAATTTAGTCGAATTTTTTTCTGAAATTTTAATAAGGGCTCAACTTAAAGTAAATAAAAAGTTTTTTTGACAGTTTTCCTAAAAAATGTATATATGTTTGGATGATCAGTATCTAACAGATATGATCCTATTAATAATTTTATTTATACTATTTTATTGCATAACTTTAAGCAAAAAATTTTGAATAAAAAGCTTATTGTACATATACAGGTAAAATTACCATTGACTGCTGAATAGTTGAGGTAAAAGTAATAGATGTGAATTTAAATAATTAAGAACTTAAAGAAAAAACAGATAATGACGAGATAAAAAATTAGACCTCATATACAAAAGTATGTTTGAAATTATTTTATGGTTGAATGTATTTTTTGAATTTTTTTAATTAAGGAAAAAAATCTGGTTTATTCACAATTAACTAAAAAAATAATCATTCCATTTACCTTATTCTTGGGCTCTCTATTATCAGTTTTTACTTAATTTTTTTTAGTTTTAGATTAGCATTTAAAAGTGAAATGGTTTAATAATAATAAGCTACGGCAATCTATGGAAGCTAAATGCACAAAAATCTAGTTACATCTACAAAGAAATTAAATATCTGTCTATTTCTTACTGAGTTCAAAAAATAAATTATAAAATAAATGAAATACAAGACTATATTAAGAAAGCTTCAGGAAAAAGAGTTAATTTTTTGGTTTTATAATTTTTTTTTTTAAATTTAAAAAAGCATTTTTTAAAAAAATCATTATCCAAGGTATTTACTAATCAAAGTTTTGGACCTGTCTTAATTTTTCTTAAAAAAAAATTTTAAAAACCATTTCAAAGGCAACTGTTTTCAAAATTTGAACAGATATGAGAAAAAAATTTGTATGAGAAATCCAGCCTTGCGAAACTAATCAAGCTGTCGATGCATTAAAATTTGCTAAATATTTAAATTCTAAATGGCAATTTGTCATCAACAGCTATAATGAAATAAGAATTGAATTAGAGCCCAAAGCTTTTATTGCTTCAGATTAGAAAAGCATTTTAGAACTTGAAAACTTTGTTTATTTACAAATATTGATTTAAATCGTACTATCAATTAGAATCACTTATTCAATTTATTCTCAAAATTAAACAATCATTAGCTGCATGGAATTATTTTCTTTTCGGATAGAACCCGGGGAGAACAGTCGTAATTTGACTATAAGAGGAAGAAAAAAAAAATTTCCTATTTTCTTCTAATTTAAATAATTAAATTTATTTAAATAGAATAATCTATAACACAAAAAACATCATTTGATTAAGGAAAAATTTTGCTTAAGTACCTCCACAATTAGCTTATGAATTAGCATTGCTTTTTTCTTTTTTAACAGCAGTTCGAATTATTGAAATAAACAAAAATTCGATTATTTATTAATTTTTTTATAAACCTAATAAATTAACAAGTTTTTTTGTGAAAAATGTTCCCCAAAGAGAACAACTTTATAAAACATTGGTCAATATAAGATCCTATTTTTTTTGTATTGACATTTATCCGTACTAAAAGAGACAACTTTTTTTTAACTCTAAGGAATAGGATTAATTACTCACTGAATTATAATTAATCTATCAGCAATGGGATTTTAAGTCGATTAAGGCAAGAATTTAAAGTCAATTATTCCTAGATCAAAATTTTATGTGCCTGTTTCAATCGGGACATTTTTCTAACCCAGCAAAACAAATTAATATACTTAATTAAAATTAGATTAAAATCGATTTTATTTTAGAAGTTTGGGGTGAAATTGTGAGCCCACACATTGACTATAATAGTCAGATTAGATTTTATACTGACTAGTACTCTTATAAGCTAATTAAAATTTAGTTTATTTCCTATTTAATTGATAAAATTTAAAAAATAACAAATTAAGGAAAAATTACTGTGGGAAACTTAAATTTTAGTCCCAGGGTTATAAAAATTCAATGAGGTAATCGAACAATTTAATTAAAAAGCTTTTTTTTCGATTTTGCATTATTCTCAAGTATATCATTTTTTTTAAATGAGATTAGATAATATCTTTATTTAAAAAGAATTTTCTTGATTTTTTGCTGGGGGTTTAATTATTTTTGGCTTAATCAAATTAAGCTTTAAGTTTATTTCATTTATAAACCAGATTTGATAGTTAAATTAACTCAAAAATGTTTTTTTTTTAATTAAAAATTTAAAATAAAGTATTTATTCGTTTTTATTTTTACTAAAAAAATTATTTAGTTAAAAATCTATGTTTTTTTCACCATAGTTTATAAAAATTAAAGCTAAAATTGCATTAAACAGGAATTTATGAATATTTTAAGAGGTTTTGAGTATCATGTTTTAACAAAATTAGTTCAAAAATCATGGAGTTATAATATTAAGCCTGTCATTTAGATTTAAAAAAAAAACAAAATAACATCAAGGAAAAAAATTGTAAAATTTTCATTATATCATAAATTAGTATCAAAAAGTCAACGATAAAATTATTTTTTTATAATCAATAATAAAATAAGTATTATTTTTAGGTGGAAATAAACAATTATAAATATTTGATTTAATCTATTTGAATAAGGAATACAATCTTAGAGTAAATCAGCCTCAATTACATGCATGCAAAAAAAAAAATTTTCAAGTCAGATTTTGACAACTATGAATTCAATTTTGTCGTTTTAAAGGTTCAATTTCGTTTTGTGCAAAATTCAAAAATTCTGTTTAAGTGTAGGATGATTTTCTCTAATTTCAAGTTCAATAACTTTTGTTAGACCCCGACTTTCCAAATGCATTATATATTTATTTTCTTAATATTTAAATAGGATTAATATATTTATATAAGAAAAGAAATCAGAATTAGAAAAAAATCAATCATTAATACTTGCATTTTCGTCATAAAAAGTGTATTGAGAGAAAATCATTTTGTTTCGAATTAAAATTTTAAAAAAAGATAAACAATAAAATCCAATTTTTATTTTTAAAATAAGCTAATATAAATTTTATTTTTAAAAAAAATTTTATAACATGTTGTGTCGGCCATTTTCTTGTTAAAGTTAACTTGAAACTTGTTTTTGAATTAATTTAATAAAATATTTGTTTTTATATTTTGAGTTTAACTAAAATAAATATGTATTTACTTAAATGTAAGAAAATTTTCTTGGAAAAATAATTTTAAAAACCATGGTCCATAAGAAAATAATTAATATAAAGCAAAACTAATATTAATTAGATTTAAAAAAGAGAGGATTAAAATACCATAAAAAAATACTTTTTGAATTTAGGTGTGAAATACAAATAAAAATTAAAAAAAAAAATTTAATCATAATTTTGATTCAATTTATAAGAAAAAAATTATACTAATTTAATATTATCTAGAAGCTTATTTTTACCTTTTTATTTTAGATGTTTGTCTAGTTTGTGTGACGCTGAGCAAGATTCTTAAACGGATAAGCCCTTTCCTTTTAATAGTATTAAACTAATATTAGCTTATCAAACAAGCAAGGAAATAAGAATTATTCTCGATAAATAGTTTATTGAAAAACGAAAAAATTAATTTTATAAAGTTTCATTTTAATAACAAATATAATCTATTATATTATTCAAATACTCAAAATAAAAAAATTATTTATCTATCATACTTGTTCTAAGGTCAATTTTAAAATTTTTTCAAAAGTCAAATAGCTCAAAATTTTGTGAATTCTTTATAATTATGGAACATTCTATTAGCCCACTGGGTATAAAATTTAATATTTTTTAGTCTCCCAAAAAATATTAAAATTCAAAGTTTCTCATTACTCAAATTACGAATTTCAAGTCAAAAATTAAAAATTCAGATAGCTATTAAGTAGATCGTTTTAGGCATCCTTTTTTTTCTAATATAAAAAATCAAAAACATCTAAATCAAATTGCTAAACATTGCTTAAACCCATCTAAGACATTATTTAAGCGAAACATTACTAACTTTGTTTAGAAAGGTACAAAAATTTGTTCTCCACTCCTTAGATATTTACGATCTTGGATTTTTCCCTCAATTTTTATCTTATAGTTAAAATTTTTAACCGAACATTGAGACATTAGAACTATTGTTTTCTGAATGAAAAAAAAATTGTTAAATCTCAAGACAAATTTTAAAAAGTATTATTTCTTGGGGAAAAAATTAACTTTAGTATATTCAATAAAAAACTATTCATTATTTAGTACGTGATTAAATTTGAAAATCTAGAGCTGGTCTAAAAAATTAAAAGATGCTATTCCATCTAGGAAACAAGGCATAAAAATTATTAATAGCTTCTGTAAGTAAATGCTAGCTCTAAAATAAAACAACATTTTCTTTACTCTCACTTCACTTTTTTCAAAACTTTGCATTTTTCAATTGATTAAATAAACTTTAAAAAATTTGTTGATTTATCCCAAAACACAAAAATTATTTAGAAATAAGCTTTTTTTAAAAAATACTACTCTATTATCACTAAGAGTAGCATTTTGACTTTAATATTAGTTTAAAGTAAACGAGTTTTTCTTATTTGTGAATCATTAAATCAATTTTTTAATTTGAGAAAATCAAATTTTACTTTTATTTAAAATAAAAAATTTCATTTAATTTTGCTATTGCAGTCTTTATGAATTCAATTTGAGTATTTCTTTATCAGTTTGAGGTCTAAAAATGTTCATTGTCCTTGCTGATATTGCTTCTTTTGCTAATTTATTCCATGTTTCAGCAGCTCTGTGTGTTAAAAATTTACAATGATTTTTTCCTTTTTTGTTGATCTCTCTGACAAGTTTATGATCATCTTTTTTAGATTTAGGCATAAGCTAATTGCATAATTAATTCAATACAAAACAAAATGCATTCTCTCTAATCCATTTATAATTTTAAACATCTGTATTAAATCTCCTCTAACTCGTCGTTGTTAAAGACTAAACAAACCTTGATAAAAAGCCCAAAAATAATAAAAACTATACTTAAAATTGTCGAAAATATGTTACATTTTTTTAGCTAGCAGTAGAAAAAATTTTTTTATTTGAGTATTATAAATTTTAGAATAAACTAAAAAATATATCCGTATTGGAACAAAAAATTGCTAGCTTTATGTAAAAAAAATAAAATACAAAATTCTGATTTAAAGTTGAATCTTTTGAAATTAAATAAGTTTAAAAATTTGTATGAAAATTAAATATATATTAAATTTTGTTTCTAATTTTTAACAAAACAAATAAATAATTTTTAATTGTGGAATTTATTTAAGAAAAATAATTAGAATTTTAATAGTTATTGCTTATAAATGTAAAAAAAAAAACATACTGATTTTAAATTTTACAAGAAAAAATTCTAAAATAGCTTCTAAAGTGTTCAATTTTGATCCGAACCTTTTCAAGTAGAAAATTAAAAAAAAATACTTGAATAAATTAATTCAATTTAAATTCAAAGTTTGATGAGCCAAAATGTGGATGAACAAGAAGAATACGAGCTTGCTGACAAGGAAACAACTCAAATTTCAATAGCCACAAAGCGAGCCTCAAAAGACTTGAACAACAATTGTCCACTTGAAACGACCAGCTTAATTTCTGAAAATGAAAAATGCGAAAAGACCAGCGGAGACGAGCCGAGTCAAAGACCGACCGGCAATAAGCTCAACAAAAAATCAAAGATACAAAAAAAAATACGAAATTTAGCTAGTCGTGCAAAATTTGTAAAAAAAATTTTCCAAAAAATAAAAAATTTAAAAAAAATTTATTTCAGGAGCCGCAAAATTCAAATCCCAGCCATGAGATTTATGTCGAACTAGAAGAACTGATACCAATGGACAAAAATTTGATTGATGAGCAAATATATGAATGGCGAGAAGTGTCAAGATGGATAAAATATGAACAAACAATTAATAGTGAGACCAACAAATGGAATCGGCCGTTTGTGGGCGCTCTTTTGTATCAGAGTTTGTTGTACCTTAAAACCGGTCTTCAATACGGAACCGTTTTGCTTAAATGCGACCGAGAGTCCATTATCGGCATTGTTGATGACCTGGTCGAGGATTTCATCGACACCGGCCATTTGAACAAAGAAAACCGCGAACTTGTCAAACGAGTCTTGCTCAGCAATCATCGACACAATTCCATGTTCACTTCAAGTTTAACCGGGGGACTTACGCGCAAAAAGTCAACTATATCCGAATTTTTGCCCTATCCGCTTGGCAGTCGGCGTCAGTCAACATTCACAAACGAAAACAACATTCACTCGGAAAACACCAGTCGAAAAAATTCATCCATTCAATTCAGCGATTTTTACATTAATAAGCATCGAAACTCGACCACTGCGTCCAATTCGCCAACGAACAAAAAATTAAGCATGAGCGAGTACAATTTGGAAAAAGACTTTAAGACTGGTTTGTACCAAAAGAACATGGCAAATAGAGAAAATTCGGTAAAATTTTTCACACCGTCTAATCCGTCTAGTGGTGTATGCAGTAATGTCGAATGTGGCATTGACAGCATGGACAACAATTTAAATATTAATTCAACTTATGCAAATAAGAATAGACGCAGATCGACCATGGCTCTAATTAAAAATTCTCTTGGTCAATCAAAACTTTATAAGGTAATTTTACTTTTAGAAATTTTATCGAATTTGTTGACCACCAGAAAATATGTACCAAATAAAAAAATTATTTTCTTAATTTGTATACCTAAAATATATTTATTTTTAACATATAATTCATAGATCAAAGCTTGATTTTATATTTTTTAATTGAAAAAAAAAAATCTTTAAATCAAGTTTTTTTTTAATAATTATTAAAATTTATTAAAAAGCTTTTTTTCAACCGTTCTTCTCCAATTCATTTGTTTTTTCCTGCATTTCTCTTAGCTTGAAAAGAAAAAATTTATGCGACTCTTGAAAAACAGTCAGCTGGCATTTTTAATTTACTTTAATTTTTACAAAAAAAATTAGATTTTTGAATTAAATTTCAATTACAAGATTTAGTAAATTTATCTTATTAAAAAATTTTAAATCAGAGTTGCTTAAAAGTCACAAATCAAGTCCGAGTCAGCTGAGTTTAATTTAATTTTTTTTTTTTAAATTATCAGTCAGAATCAAGGAAAAATGAAATTCCTTCCGTTCCAGGTTGTTATTATGGAAGCCAAGTAAATGTTGGACTTTTGAAAAAAATTAAAGAAAAAAAATTCCAGACTTGAACATTTTTTTGGGACTTTTAAACAACCTTGTTTTAAATTATCAAGCTATCTTTTTTCATTTGTCTTAAATCAAATTGAACCATAAGCCCATTAATAGTTTTTAAATTATCTATAAGCTTGTTTAACTATCGATGGCTTTTAATATAGAATAGTAAAAAATATCTGAACTTGTTCAACATACTAGTAGTTAAGTTTTGAGAAGGAAAAAAAATTTAATTAAATAAATCTAATGAAAAAAAAACTTCTTTAAAAATTATGTTTATTAATATAATAAATTTGTCTCTTAGCACTAGAAAGCCCGAAGAGTTTTAAAGACCCCTTTTTTGAAAATTTTAAACTTGAATTTTATTTCAAAGATACAAAGTTTTAAGAAATTAGTCGAAAAAAAACTAAAAATAAAATTGTTAAAATTAAAAAAAAATTTTAATTTTTAAATAAATTTTGTTTATTATTCTTGAAATTTTTGTAATAAATCAGCCGGACTTTCTAGTGTTAGATGAAAAATTTTTCATGAAAGAATGATGTTTCCTTTTTTGAACGGCTGTGTATCAAAACATAAAATAGAAAATTACGTAGAATTTTTTTTAGCTGAAAAAACTTAGATAATCAATTAACGTAGAATTAGAACATAGAAAATCAATTGATATAGAATTAAATAATCAAAATCAAAACACAGAAAAATAACTTCATTAAATGATTATTATTTATTTATTTATTTTTAAACGTAAAAAAATCAAGAATATAGTGAATATTTTTTTCTTATAATTTCCTTGTGAAACCTAGGATCTTTTCATTTAATTAATTTCATGTAAATTGATAACTTGTGAAACCTAGGATCTTTTCATTTAATTAATTTCATGTAAATTGATAACTTGTGAAACCTAGGATCTTTTCATT
>VANL01000463.1:0-33607 GCA_006352455.1 Brachionus sp. 'Tiscar' | reverse complement strand
AATTTAATATTTAAAATGACCGCCTTTGGCCTTATAACAAGCCAAAACTCTTTTTGGCATAGATTCAATCAACTTTTTTACGTACTCAGTCGGAATCTTTAACCACTCTTTGTGTAAAACCTCTTTTAAATGCTCGATAGAGGTTACCTTTGTGTTTACCATTTTGGCATCCATGTATGAACATAAGTTCTCGATTGGGTTGAGATCTGGTGAACAGGCACCATGGCAGAACCTCAATGTTCTGTTCTTTCAACCAGTCCCTTACTCAACCGTGCAACCAGAGTGGACAGTATGTGCCGAAGCGCCATCTTGCTAAAAAATCCAAGGGTCGTCTGGCTCAAATAGCAGTTCAACAGATGGTAAAAGGTTGTTTTCCAAGGTGTTAATAGAGACAAATTGATTAATTCGTCCTGTATAAATGTTGCTTATACCAGTGCCTTTGTAGGAAATGCATCCCCAGAAACCAGCTGACCCTCCACCGTTTTGTAACCTTGGTATACAGAACTTCGGATGAAACTTTTCGTTTTTAAACCTTTTTACGATTACTCTTGACTTACGATGGAAGACCGACTTTTGTTTTTTATTTTTTAGAGGAAGTTTTTTCATTATAAATATTTAAAAGTTAATTATATTCTTATTCCGAGTGTCATATATCAAATTTTAGAAAAAAAAATTCTACAAATTAGTGCTTTTATTTTTTTTCTTTTGCACTCAATTTTTCGTAAAATACAACAAATAAACAATTTAAGATAAAATAACCAATTTCTAAACTTTTGCAACATACTGTATAATTAGTAATTATAAATGAAATATAAATTTTATTAACTAAAATAACTGATGAGCTGAATTATTTTTTGAAAAAAAAATGAAAATAATCATTGAGGACTGGATGAAACAGCTACTTAAGCGCATGCATTCGGAAGGATTTGAAATTATCTGTCACTAAAAGTCAACTAAACTTTATGTCGATTTGGTGACCAGGCATTTTTTCTGACTGGCCACATATTCACTGGTCACATAATATGTGACCAGGCAATATAAATTATAATAGGGAAAGATTTAAAGCATCTTCAGATTTGGTTTTTTGGTTTAGCTGAGAGAAATAATTTAGCTAAAAATGAAAATGGAAAAGGATACTTTGAAGTTGTACCGAACCGCGAAGCCCAGACATTATTAGAAATAATTTTTGACAAAGTGTTAAATGAAACAGCAATAATGTCTGATTGCTGGTCATCCTATGAAAAAATAAGTAAAGGACTACACGCGCCTCACAGATAATCATACATATAACTTTTTGGACCCGATCATTTGGAGGTTCAATAATAATTAAAATAATGATCGAATATCGTGTTATAATTCAATATTGAATATTATAGCTAAGTATTTTAGGTCTGATTCTAAGGAATTTAATAAAAAAAAATTTTATTTTATTTAATTTATTTAATTTTTTGTTTTTAAAGCTTAAGTGACTTTAAAATTCCATGCACAACTCGCAATCATATTAAACATGATGTTGAAGACTTTGTTCAGCTTGTTGAACCTGACGAAAATGATATAAATTGTGACAACATGGATGAAGAAGATATTGAATCTATATTTGAGTCTTTGAAAGGATCTGAATATGGGTCTGAATTTGGTGAAGATAACAATGAAGAGAGCAATGATGTTGAAGTGGAAATTTTCAGTGTAGACTCTGTGGAAGAGTTAAATAGGCTTAAAAATTATGAAAGCGATGAAGAAAGTTATCCACATACGGAAACAATTACAATAAGAGAGAGTGATTTTTTGGCAAATGGCACCGATTCAGATCATGAAGAAAATTGTGAATCAGATTTTGAAGAGGTTAGTGCAGCCATTTGCAAGCTAAGTTTAAATCCAACAAAGAAAAAATTAGAAAAGTTTTCAAAAATTGCGTCAGAAGCTCCTATTGCTTCTTAAGCGACACAGTCTGCTGTAAAAAAAGTTCTTAGTTAAATTGATATATAAATTGGCCACGTAAATAAAAAAACTAGTCATATAAATAATAGAATTTATTTTAAAAAAATTCTTTATTTTAATAATAATATTGCCTGGTCACATAATATGTGACCAACTGATCACATAACAGGCAAGACTCGAACAATTAATTTAATTGATAAAAAATTTCCAATAAATCTTTTGCTGTATGCCATTTAGTTATTTTTGGCATTAGACGTTCTTTTAAACTGCTTCTTTTTTCGAGCAATTTTGATAGGGAATAATTCTCACGAACACAATAAAAATCACTTTCTCTTAAACAAAGCCCCGGACAATAGTCGTTTCTACCATCACCTACATAAACTACTTTGGTCAAATTTGACAGCCCAATTTCATCCAAATGACGCTTAAGAACTTCACCCTTGCATATGTTGGTCGAGCATACATCAGTTGGACAATTAAACAACTCTTTGTTGAAATTAAACGATTTGTTAAAAGGCTGAACCTTAAGGATTCCTGTTTGAGCACAAAATTCTGCTTTATTAGTATAAATTTTTGAAAAAATATGATTCAAATTGTTTTTTTTTAGAATTTCTTGAATAAAAATGGAATTTGCATCTGATATTATTATAAGTTCAAATCCTTCCGAATGCATGCGCTTAAGCAGCTGTTTCATCCAGTCCTCAATGATTATTTCATGCATGCAATCTATTATGTCTTGTCTTAGAATTGAATGCTGCAAATTCATGTAGGAAAAGACCGCATTCATTCGATGGGTCCAATTGTGGCTCTGTGTCAACTGTTCAATCTCCGATGGATATTCATAGTATTTTCTATTTGTCTCATTAATCAGTCTTAGAAGAATTCGGTCAACAAATGTATCGCTATTCACATCTATAATTGTATTATCAAAATCAAATACTGCTAGTTTAGTAAACATAATTTTTTAAGACAAATTTTTTTCTAATTGGTATTTTTGAAAAAAAATTTCAACAAAATATAAATTTCTGAAAAAATTTTTTATTCATTTTAAAATTTGAAATTAGAAAGTCAAGAATGAATGCTTTATTGCCACCGCCTTCAGTGTTATCGTCAGGAATACCAACTGTTTTGGGATCTAATTTTTTATCAGCACCGGCTTCAAACTTAAACGAGCCCACAACCACAATTGTTCCAACAATTCAGTGAGTTAAATTGCATCTAAAATTAAAATTAAAAAAAAATTTCATTTTTTTTTTAAAGAAATATAGTGAGCACGATAAGTGTGGGATGTAAATTGGACTTGAAAAAAATTGCTCTTAAGGCAAGAAACTCCGAGTATAATCCGAAGCGATTTGCTGCCTTGATTATGAGAATTCGGGTTCCTCGGACAACAGCATTGATTTTTTCCTCTGGTAAAATGGTTTGCACCGGGGCCAAAAGTGAGACCGAGTCAAAATTGGCGGCTAGAAAATATGCTAGGATCATTCAAAAATTGGGATTTCCAGCCAAATTTATGGACTTCAAAATACAAAATATTGTTGGATGTGCAGACATACAATTTATTGTTCGTCTTGAGAGCTTGCATACTTATCATACTCGATTTTGTAGCTATGAGCCGGAAATATTTCCCGGTTTGATTTACCGCATGTTGCAGCCAAAAGTTGTTTTGCTTGTATTCGTGTCTGGCAAAGTGGTCATTACAGGAGCTAAAACTCGCGAAGAAATATACGAAGCTTTCAATAACTTGTATCCCATTCTGCGATCGTTTAAAAAATCTGTAGAAAAATAAAATTATTTCTTTGATTTAGTTAATTAAAGAACATAGTAAGTTAGTTAAGAGTTTTTGTTAATTTATATTGAATTTTTTTTTAAATTTTCTTTTGTATTAAATAATAAATTTAAAAATTGTTTAAAAATTTTGAAACAAATAAAAAATATTTTTTAATAATAAATGTTGATCTAAATTAATTTAAAAAAAAATCAGAATTAATACTAAAATATATGATTTTTAGGCATATTGAAGTTTCTGATCAAAATTTATCTTTTGAAGAAATTTTCAAGAGTGTTTGAAAGTATAAAATTTAATACAGATACATATTATCATGTGTACCAAACTATGATAAACCATATTTTAGTTTATCAGGCAAGTAGCATCTCAGTCTTTTTTTTTCTTTAAATTCCTGACCAATTGTGTTTCCATAGTAAGCATTTTCTCTTTTCTCTTAGCAAAATACAGTAGTCAATCTATTTTTATCTATCTTCTGGTGTTAAGTCTCAGTCTGACAAAGTAGATCATCATTTTTGTCCTTGTCGTTACCATATAATTTTGGAATTTTAACTTTTTTAAAATGTGGACGTTGATTGAAACCCTATTTTCTGTTATCGAAATATCTGGTTAAATTACAGTCTGTTGTTATTGAATTCCTTATAGTCGAAATACTTGATTGATGTCTACTTATTTTACAGGTTTGACTTGAGTTGATTCTTTTTCTTTGGCACAAGTAACGCTCTTTGGAAATAATTAATAGTTTCTTAGATTTCTTCAAAGTTTTTGTTTTTTCCACTCAATTAGATTGTTAACCATTTACTAATTTTACATTCTTTCAAAATTAAGTAGTCAAAATTGATTCTAATCAAGTAATAAAACAAGTTTACTTTTAAATAATTTATTAAATAGCTGCTAAACTTTAACAATTTGTATTTTGTACTTTATCCAGACTTGTTTATAAGTCACAGTTTTAAATCTAAGTCACAAAAATTTAAGTTTTTTTGAGATAAGTAAATTTTTTAAAACTTTTTAGCTTTTATTTATGGGTTTTTGTAGTTGCTGATTACGAATATTGCTAGATTATTATTGAAATTGACTTCATTTAAAAAAAATATTTACTTAATGTATCATTTTGATATAAACATTTTTTTTTTAGAACTTACAATCCTCTCATGTGCACTAAATTTTGTTTCGACACCTCTATCCATCAAAAATTTATCTTTAATTTAACCTCAAAAGAATCATTTTTTGGCATTTAGAAAATTATTTATTTCACGCAGTTATGTGAACTAGTGCGCACATAATTAACAAGATCTAAAATATGAGTATTGTTTTATGTGATCCTTAATTATTAATGTTCAAAATTTAAGGACATTCTATAGTTCCTAGTTTTTTTTAAAAAAACAAAATCGCGTCAACCTTTTTTAAACACCTGCTTGAACCTATAAAGAATCTTTGTTTATTTATAATTTTAAGAGAAAATTAATTCATATACCACAAATTTTCAATAAAATACCGCAAATTTTTAAGTTGTTTCCATAATTTTATTAAAAATACCACAAAAAATAAAATATTACATAAAAATAAAAAACACCTTTATTTTTTAAATGAAAACAAATTAATAAAAATGACAATAAAAATAAATAAAAAAATTTTTTAATTTTTTTTCACATTTGTTTGGACAAGCCAGTAACGTCTTTTCTTCATCTGCGCACCGTTTCTTTGTCAATAATCTCTTGATTGTTTAACTCGATTCTCGCTCTTTTTGGAACACATTCTTCTTCCTCGGACTCATCGGATTCAATTCCTTTTGGAACAGCGTTTGAAGATTGGATACAACTACTTAATGTCCACTGATTTTCACTCAATTTTCACCTATGAACACTCGAAATAAATTGTTTTTTTGCACCCTTTTTTGCGATGTTTGCAATTGTACACGTGTTTATCGCTGTTGGCGAGACGGTTAGTTGCATGAAAATTCCAAGTAATGTTTTCAAATTGGAGGTTTTTAATTGATCTTTTAAACTCTTCCGATGATTCACATTCTTGGAAATATTCATAAGTTTTGGTACAACTTCTTTTGTTTTACGGTAATCCTTCAGCGTCATCGGCTGTATAATTTAATTGATTTTCTAAAATGCTTACTGAACAAGACATTTTAAAGGTTAAATGCATTTTTATTTATTTATATATTTTTTTTTCTGTATCGAGCTTAAGTTAAAAATAAGCTAAATTCAAAATTTGGAGTATTTTATTGAAAATTTTTGGTATCGACTTTAATGGCTCAAATTTTAACCTTTATTTTTCTTACAAAAACAACCAAAAAAAGCTTTTTGAAATAAAATTTGAAATATTGAAATGAACCATTTTCTTTATAAACCCAGGCCAAGAAATAAACTCAATTATGTTTTAAATAAATTAAAAAATTTTCTAAAAATTTTTTTTTGGATTTACTAAAAATTTACAAAAAAGGTAAAATGTAAAATAGTGTTAGTTGTTTTTTAAGTAAAATGCAGAGTTGTTTAAAAGTCACAAGTCTTAAGTCAAGTCCAAGTCAAAACTTTTTTTTTTTTTTCAAAACAACTTCCAAAGACCATAAAGTACTAACGGCCAAAAATTACCAACCACTATAAATACCAAGTACCTACAACTAGTTTCTATTTATTTTTTTTTTAATTTCTAATTATTAAATAAAATTTAGTCCTGACTTGGACTTTGAAAAAAAAAAAAAAATTTAAAAGTCCTGAATTGGACTTTTTTTTTGGTGACTTAGACTTTTTTTTGGGGCTTTTAAACAACTCTGGTAAAATGTGCTTGTTAGACTTTAAGGGTGATCGAAACGATTTTTGCGATATGTTGGTTAGATAGACCTTTTTGTTTTTTGTACCGAATGAATTCCACAATGCCCTCTAACTCTCCGAAAATTTTCTTCTTAAAATTTATTTTAACACTCAAAAACTGCGCGAATTTTTTCGGCTTTCATGCTACATCTTTTCTTTGTTTTTAGTTAAATAAATTTTAATCTTTATTGAAAATTTTTTTTTTAATCAAAATTCTATTAGGTAAAATTTTAATATATTGAGAGAAAACAAACATTTATTTATAATATTTCTTTTTAAAAAATTTTAAAATGTTCCCATTAAACGAAATGAGCATTCTTTTTATTTTCATTTTAAAGAATAAATGCTGTTTTCAATTGCTGATCTGACTGTATTAAGAGTTCCCACATCAATTCGACTTGTCGTATTAATCATATTATTCAAACTATTGTATGAATGATCCGCCTGAGAGTAACGCTTAGGTGCACTTACATTTCTTGTCGGAATAGTCAACAGTTTCAGCTGATCCTTTAACGAACTAACCTCTTGCATCAATTGTAAATTTGTTGTTTTCATCAAGGTTTCGTTTGCTTTACTTTTTTCAAGCTAAAAAATCAAAATTTAAAAACCATATAAACATTTCTATTAAACGTAGACGTAGATGACAAAAATTTAAAGAATTTTTTAAAGATTACCTGTTCGGTTAGTTCCTGGAATTTAGTACTTAATTCCTTTAGTCTTTCTTTCATACGATCATGCAATTCATTATGTTTGGTGCTTTCTTCTTCAAACTCACCCACTCTGGCTAGATATTTGGATAGCCTAATGTTAAGCTGGCTATTTTCACTGTTTAAAGATTCAACATCATTTTTGTATTTCAATGCTAATAATTCCAAGTGTTCATTGCAAGTTTTAAGCTCATTGCGCAAATTATTTATCAATTTTTTTTGGGATTCGACAAGTTCTTCAAGTTCTTTGACAGTTAAACCTAATTTAAATGTTAATTACTGAATACTATTTAAGCATTATAAATTACAGTATCTAGCCTGTAATGCTTCAATTGCCGATACAAGTTGAGACTCCCTTTCCTGATATTTTTCTGTTAATTTTTTGAAATTTGTGTCCCTGGAACTTTCCACTGTTTCTTTTGAATGCTTCAACGACACTATTTCTGCTTCTAACTTGGTTATTTGCTCAGTTAGCTGAATACACTGATCTTGACTCGATATAAGGTCTTTCTCAACTTCCATTAAACGATTCCTAGTCGTATTTAATTCATTTCTCAAACAAAATTTATCCTTTTTGTATAAGAAAATTTTATCAGAGTGAGACAACCTAGCATAAATGATGGTACAAAAATAATTATGTGAGCAAATGGTAAAAAAAAAATATTTGAAAAAAAAATATTGTCACTAATGTTTAAATTATGCGACCAGCTTTTTGTTTATGTGATTAAAAATCAATTTTAAAATTTTTAAAGTTAAAATTAATACTAAAAAGTCGGAGACTCTTTTTCGGCGTTTTACGCTACATCATTTCTTGTTTTTAGTTAAATAAACTTGATCTTTTTTTTTTTGAAATTTTTTTTCAATAAGAAATCTAAAATACAATGATATTAAAATTTATTTATTTCTGTTGAAAAATGTGCTTATTTTCATAGAATAAAAAGTAAAAATAAAGAGTAACACAAAGTGTCGAATAAACCCTACCGTTTTTAACTAAAATTTTAAATGAATCAAAGAAAAAAATATATAAAATTTAATTTTAAGCTCTAAAAAAATCTAGTAAAATTTTTATTTTTATTGTATTATACTTTTCTAAATTAATAAAATAAAGTTACTTGATCATTTTGTTTAGTGTACTCATCATAATCATGTCTAACTCTTTTATTTTCATTAATTAAGTTATCTCGTTCTCTTAATGCATCCATATATTTATTTCTTAATTTATCAGCCATCTATAAGTAAAATTCAAATAAAAACATTTCTATCGCTTAATAATTAATTAAATATACCTGATGTGTATCGACATCAATTGAGTTACATTTTTGTCTATAACTCTCGACTTCAGTTAAGAGAGACATTTTATCCCTGGTCAACCGATCAATCAAATTTTCTTGTTTAAAAAGTCTTTCCTCCAAATTTTGATTCTAAAAAAATATTAAATATTATACACAAAAAATATCTATACAAATTAAATACTTGGTTTGTTAATTCTTTTATTTGTTTTTCAACATTCTCCAAAATGATCTCTTTTTCTTTAAGCAGTTTTTCATCGTATTCACTTAAAATGGATGCAAATTTTTTGTCAGTATTTTGCTTGTCCTCTCTAAATAGTTCTCTCTCACTCAAAGCCTTGTAATAATAAAATGATTAATTTTGTTGTTCCACTTCATTTTGTTTAATTGCTAAAATATTTAAGACAAATTTGAATTTTTTTCCAACTAAGACATTTCTTTTTTATAATAAAATATTGCAAAAAATTAAAAAAAAAAAAGAATTTCTCTATTTTTTTTTAAATAAATTTATTAATTTCAACCATAAATTTTAAGTTATCTAATAAACTTAGATTAAAGTTAATGTCTTGTCAAGTTTTTGGACCAGCTGGTCAAGAAATATGTGACCGAGTACTCCCCGTTTGTGAACATATGGGTTCTGACAGAGCTGATGATTTTAAATGAGAACCAAAAATATTGTGAAGATGAAGAAAATACTCTACCTGGATCTTGTATAACAAGTTCATTAACTAAAAAATGTTAACTTAACTATGATGCCAGTGATGATGTTGATGACAATTTAAGTCAAATTGTTTAAGTAGAATATTTGAAAAATAAATGAAAAATGGGTTGAAACTTAAAGCTTTAAATAGTATGTTAATTAGGTGATGAACAGGAAGATATCCGAAATTAATAATTAATATTTTGGTGCCAAACAATTAAATTTTAAAGTATCAGATATTTCAATTTTTTTTCCAAATTAAATTCAAATTTGGCTGTTAAATAGATTTTGTCGTCGATTTTTAAATGAAATTAAAAATTTTAAAGAGTAACTCTTGCTCTTTTAAATGATTTTTTAATTGAACTCGTTTGACGACCACATAGTAAAAAAGAGAGCGAAAAGTGATTCTTTTACATGACAATGCTAGGCCATATGTTGCAAAAACGACTTGGAACACAGCAGAGAACCTTGACTGAGAAGTATTATCTCATCCAGCTTACTCCTTCAAATTACTATTTGTTCTGATTCATACAGCACTTTTTCAGTGAAAAAAGTTACTCCGACTTAGAGAACATCAATAATGACATTAGAAAAAAATTCTTACAAAAAATGATATATGATAATATATGATACGAACTGAAAGTGGAAAAAATTTGAAGTTCACAAGATAAAAAAATTGATAAAAGAGACCCTTAAGCATCCCAGCTAAAAAGAAATTTCAATTTTTTGTTCAAAAATCTTGATAAAGATATCATTTGATTTATTTGTCGTTTTAATTTAAAAAAAGGAAATAAAAATTTTTCATTTATTTGATTTTTAAAGCTTTCTTTAACATTATTTATCACTAAAAAGCCCTAGGGATTTTTTAAAACTTTTTTTAACAAAAATTTAAGCTTAAATAAATAAAACTTTATTTAAAATTCTTTCAAAAAAAATTAAAAATAAACTTGTAATATTAAATTTTTATTATCTTTTAAATAAGTTTTAATTTTAATTTGAAATTCTATTTATTAATCTGGGGGACTTTCTAGTGTAAGCAAATTATTCAAAAACAAAAGCTCATAAAATTTAATAAGTTTACTTGATTTTTTTCCAGCTCCATATGCTTAACCAAATCTACATATCGTTTTACTTGAGACAATAAATCATTTTCTTTGACCTCAAAATCATCACATTTTTGCTTCAAATAAGCTTTCGACTTATTAAGCTGTTCAATCTCGCTAATTAAAAAATAAATAAATTTTTAATGTACTCATCTTGAAAAAATTACTTTCTCAAAGAGTCAATTTGCCTGATTTTAATTTCCAATTCTTCATTGCATTTTGAGCAGCATCTAAACGGATCAGAGTCCAAATTTTCCAAAGTATTGGACTCAAAATTTGCGCTCTTGCTTTTAGTTTTTAGTGCTAGTTCCAATTTTTTTTGTAGTTCATTAATTAGCAATTGACTTTGGTGCAATTCTTCTTTAAGAGCTTCATCAGATTGACTTTTTGCATCTACATTATTCTGACTTAAATTTTGATTGACCTGAATTTCATTTAAAATTTCCAAAACAGTAACGTTTTTAAGCTCTTTATGAAGACTACTATTCTCATTGACTAGACTGAGAACATTTCCTTTTAAAGCTTTTGTTTCATCTTTTAGATATTTATTTTCTATTAGTAGCTGTTGGTTTACACTCTCCACAGATTGAATTAGACGAACTAAATCATCTAATTGTGGTGTCTCTTTGAACTAAATTTATAAAAAAAAGTGAATATATTTTAAAAATTCAAAATTAAATTTTACATTGTGTCTTGACTTTATTTGTTCTATTGTTGATTTTTCAAAGTCATTGCTAATGTCAAGCAATTCCCTTAATTTGTCGGCATTGCTTACTGATCGTCTAATTTCTGGTTCATAAAAGTTGATTAATTTAAAACTTAAAAAAATAAATAAATTACTTCGGTCTAAAGACATCTATTTAGATTAAAATTTTTTTTCTCAATAAAATTTTTGAATTTTTTCTCTAAATTTATCTTAGATGTATTTGGTAACCATAGAAACGCTTTTAGTTTTGTCTCTTTATTGACCTCATGATAAGTCAATTTTATTTTGAATCTGTAAAAAAATTTTTTTAGACTTTTTTCTCAATAGAAAAAAAAGTAAATAAGAGTAATTTTCAATTTAATTTAACATTTTAATTATTTATTTTTGTTTTGCAACGATCGCTATTCAAGCTGTTTAGCGCATTATGCCATGCATGACTAAATGAACTTTTCAAGTGAACTTTGTTTTTAAAAAATTTAAGATTTTTAAATAATTTTAATATTAATTTTTTTCAAATTTTTCAAATTTTTTGAATTTAATTGACAAATTGAAATAAAAATTTCCTGGTCACCTCAATGAAAGGATTAGTTTTTATCATAGTTGTTTAAAAGTCACAAGTCTCAAGTCAAGTCCAAGTCCGGACTTATTTTTTTTAAAGTCCGAGTCAAAATCTTTCATCTTTTAAATTTTTTTAAATCAAACTCAGCCAAATAAAAACTATCGGGAATCTATCAGTCAGAACAATATTAAAAAAAAAGACAATATTATTTTTCTGGAAATATAAAGAAAATTATTATTTAAACATAAAAATATTTTAAAACAAACCAGTCAATTACTTAAATTCAAAAAAATTTGAAAATGAGCTAAAGACCCCTAACTCAATTCTTAAAATATGGTTTTTAAAAAACTATCTCTATCTGAATCTCTCTCTAATTTGCATAGGAATAAAATTTTGTCAATTTTATGCAAAACCTAGCGCTTCTCTTGTGGAATCTTTTTTGGCTATTTTTTTCTAAATTCAATAAAATCTCTTTTTTGTATTTTTTTGTTTAATTAATTCCGATAGTATAAATATTACAAATTGGTTGTTTTTTACAGCTCTTCGGGACTTTCTTTTTTTATCCATACGACTAAATCTTTGAATTTTAAGCAAGCCTTAGAGCTTCGTCAGGGTTGTCTCAGTTTTAGGCTTTTTTTTACGGAATTTATTAAAAATCTTTTCTATGACTTTTAATTCCGATGGTATAGAATTTACTGATGATGTGTTTTTTACCCATGTGGTAGATACAGCTTCGCTGTGATAACTTTTTTGTTTTCATTTGTAAATTTGTGATGCAAAGGTTGTTTGTACTTTAAAAGCTTCTTATAGTATTTTTCCACTAGTCTTTGGACCAGCTCAATAAGTAGTGGCATTTGTGATCCGTATGTAAAGTGCTAATTTAAAGGACAATTTCTTGGGGTCTTATGTGCTATTTATTAGATTATTTATTTATTTATTAGATTCAATTAACGCCAATTCTGGCGATATAAAGTTATAAAATTATGTAAAAATATAAAAATAAAAATTTTTACCATAAGAAAATAATTTGAAAAAATAAAAATCATAAATTAAGTGAAGTAAAAATTTTAATAAAAATTATTTAGAAATTGTCTTCTAATAACTGTTTTTGTTAATTTAATTTAATTTTTTGTTAGTTTTTGTTTATTAATTAGATAAATAAACTTTTTGTTGGTTTCATTCATTTTTTTTTGCAAATTTCTGAAATGCCTTTTCAATCGTTTATATTTTATTTTAGAATATATTTTTAGATATTCTTTATAAAAAAACAATTATCAAGCTTTTATCTGTAGTCCTTATTAATAATTTCGAAAAGTAATCCCATGTTTCTGGATTTAAAACCCATTTTTTTTTTGAAAGGCATTTTAATTAAGTCGAGTATTATAACGTTCTTTTATTTCATCTATCATGGTACCCAACACTAACTTAATTATATTATTTTCAAGGTTTTGTTTCTTTTTAAATGTAAAAAATAGCTAAGTCATTTGCAAAAAGAAAAGAATCTATCTAAAGCAGCTTTAGAGCAAGGGGTCAAAGTTAATGACTTTGACTTAAAAATACGAGAGTGTAATATGACTTGACTTAAAAAAAAAAAAAAAAAAAATTTTAAGTCATTGACTTAACTTGACTTAAGACTTGTGACTTAAAAACAAGTCTGCTCAAAAACCAGATAAATTGTTAGTTAATTTTTTGCCACATCTTTTTATTGTTTTTAGTTAAATAAATTTTAATCATTATTGAAAATTATTTTCGAATTAAAATTCTAAAATAAAAAAATATTTAAATGATTCAATTAATTAAAAGATAACACAAAGTGTCGAAAAAAACCCTCCGGTTTTTGAGTGCTAAGTTCAACTAGATTGAGTCAGCCAATTTGAAGTTTCAAATTCTTTTTAATAGATTTATTTTCGATACTTGTTTTTTCTCAAGTTGAGTAAGATGCTTTTTAAAGCATAATTTGGAGTCTAGCTTAATTCCTATAAAGTTTGGATTTGGATCTAAAGGTATTAACACTAGAAGCACTGAAAAGTCAAAAGGACTTTTTTTAATTTTTGACATGCTATATTTTAGAAATATGTTAACTTGGATAGCTAGAATTTTTTTTTTGAGCATATTTTAAGCAAATTTTTTCTGAATCAAATGTTAACTGAATAAAATTATTATTTTTTGCTCGAAAAATCGAGCACGCCGACTAAAAGCGCTGAAAAAAGTCAATTGACTTTTTTTCACTTTATGATTGTTTAAGTTTTATTTTGAATTTATTATTTATTTGTATATCTGTATCGAGCTAAGGCTCCTTCAGATTAAAAAAGAAAAAAAAAATTTATTTTGAACGAAAAAAATGAAAAACGAAAATGAAAATTTTATTATGAAAAACTTTCGTCAAAGAATATATCACCTAAACGTGTTGCATTCCAAATTCGTATATGTAATAACAATAAAACAAGCAACACTGCTCAATTAGTAAAAACCAACATGCAATAACTGTACAGCTGAGAAGGACCTAATTTGTAAAAAATGTGATGTTCAAATATAGCTTAGTTATTAATTTTTTTGCCTAAAAATTAATCTTGCATATTTATTTTCATTTTAAATTGTAAATATAATAAAGTTTCGGTAGAAAATATGTGTATTTTTCTCAAAGCTTCAAAAAAGTCATTTGACTTCGTTCAGTGCTTCTAGGGTTAACTTGTATGCAACTTTTAAATTTAACATATATTTGGTGGTGTAGTTATTTCTTTGTCCAGCCGTTGTAAATGTGATGTGGCAGGTTTTATAGAAACCCCATATTTCACAAAACTCTATTATCTTGTTTTTTGTGTTTTAAAGGAGAGCATCAAGTTCTTTAGTTGAAGTACACAAAATCTATTTAAATCAAAAAATTAACTCATATGATATGAGTCAATTATTTGTCATATTTTAAAATAAAAATTAGTTAATGATTCATTTGTTTTCAAGTCATTAAGTCATCTAATCACATGTTTTTAATTTTTTAATTTAAATAAAACAACTAAATCATGCACTGATTATTATTTATTAAAATATGTTTTTTCTTTTTTTCACTAAATAGAACAAAAAAACTTTCAATTTTTGTCAAGAAAATTTTTTATTTCTAAATAGACATTTTAATTTTAAATTTAACACTCAAAACACGGAGGGGCTTTTCCACACTTTGTTTTACCTTTTCTTTTCTTTTTAATTTTTATTCCATGAAAATAAGCATATTCTGTCACAAAAAATAATTTATTTTAATATTTTGATGAATGAGAATTTCAATGAATGAGTATTTAGGAGTTTGAAAATTAATTAAAAAATGGATCTTAGCTGAACTAGCTCAATTGTGACAATAATCTGAATAATGTGTGTTTAAATTTTGTAATTTAACTGAAATGAAAGCATGGAATATTTAAATTCTTATTTAGTGTAACGTACTTGACGACCAAATTAAAGGCACCTCTAATGCTTCAAATATATTATAATAAATTATGATATTGATAGAGAAAAACTAGGCTTTGCTTTCATACTAAGGCATTTAATAGTTATTTATTAAAAATAATAATAAAATATACAAAAATTAAAAGAAATACAGCGTTCTTTGAACACATTATTGCGCCTTCCTAACAGTTACTCTAAAAGATAAATGAAATTAAATTATAGAAAAAAATCAAACGATAGCAAATCGAATTTTTATTTGCATCCATTTACAACTAGCATATCGCATGAGCCTCCCAGTTCTGCACAAAATATGGACAATAGCCGTAGCCGAAGTCATTCTAATCTGGTAGACATAAACTCGAGTGCCAGTAAAGCCAACACGACTTCGTCTTCGAATCACAGCCACAATGGCACAATTTCGCGATTGGCAAAATTTTTCTTCAAAGGTTCGAAAAAAACCTCTCACAGCTCGAGCAGTCAAAATGTGTCCAATGTGGAAAACAGAGAATTAAAGACTTTGATATCAAGTCCAGAACATTTAAATTATGTTCCTAATATTGAGCGTTGTAAGTCGAGTAATTTTGTCATGGATACTGAAACCAGGGAAGAGCTTAGAGAAATGCTTAGTCATTTAAGCGTTGAAGAACGAATTCAGCTTCAACAAAAAGGTCTTGATTTGCTCAAAGCTAAAATGAATGCCAACATTGAGGAAAAAAAAAACTTTGAAAAAGCTATTGAAGAAATTAAAATTTATCTTACAACTAAACGTCAGCAATTGAGATCTTTTACAGATATCGAGAGTCTGAGAAATGAAATTAGAAGTTTGACAAATGAAAAAGCCGCTTTGGAGCTTAAAATTATTCAAAGTAAGCTTTGGTGAAAATTTAATCTAGTTCTTTAATAATGGTTTTATTTGGATATTTTAATAAAAAATCTTGATGAATTTTGAAATTTAAGGCATTGTGAATTTTGGTACCAAAAAACAAAAATTTTAAATAGATTAAAAGGATACAGGGAAATTAGAATTTAAATTAATTCGACCTTTTCAACTAAATTTTTTGATTAAGAATTTATGAGAATCTGATTTTTTGATATTTTATAGCTTGTCAAAGATTGAAGCATGTGGTGTTTCAACCACAAACAAGCACTTGAAAATTTAATTGCTATCTAAATTGTTACCAAACCTGACTTTTTTTTTCATAATTTGTTCATTTGTTTTAGAATGACTAGCAGTTGGCTGCTTTATTTTTCTAAATAATAAAATAAAATTGTTATTCAATAAATTAGCACTGTTTTAAAAAAAATTAAAGTTCAATTTTAGTGATATGTAATAAAAAGTCAATAGATTTTAAAACTATTAACAATTGTTAAGGCTTTTATAAAATTCTTTAAAAATAAAAAATTGAATTATTTAACTTTGTTAAAGTCGGATGTTTTATTTAACATGGGTCAAATTTATTCATTTTTAAGACATGTCAATAAAATTGAACATTACTTTTTTAAAATCAGTGCTCAATTTTTAGTAACATGTAACTAAATACGGATAGCTACGTTATGAGAGAAAATCAGACCAGTTTGTAAGTCCATGGATAGACAATGAACTTATTTTTAAAGTACACTTTTTTTTCCTAGCATAAAAAGTGTCCTTTCAAATCATTTCTTCATTTGAACCTTTATAATTAACTCTTATGGTTCCAACATTTAATAATTGTTATAAAAAAAAGTTTTATTACAAAAGAACACAAAAGAAAACATAACTTAAGTATTTTAAAAAAGTTCATTGTCTATAGTTCTGTAAGTCACTAAGTCAAAGCCAAGTTAATGACTTAACTTAAGAAATTAAATCATTTTTATTAAAGTTAAGTCATATTACTTAGATTTTAATATTATTCGTATTAAAAATTAATTAAAACATTTTTTTAAACCAAATTCCAACGAAAATAAATGCTAAATTTTCTGGAAATTAAGTCAATTCAAAGTCAAGTCAAGTCATTTCATTTACAGTGGTCCTAATCATTTCTTTTTTTAATAATTCTCATAATAGGTAATCCACAGTTCACCTAACCGACTAGACCATGATCAAAATTTTAAATATGTTTTGTATATTAAATTGATTCTATAATAATTTTCACAATTTTATACCTTAATAAAAAAATTTATCTGTTTTTAAAAGTTATCAAAATTTAATTTTTCAATTAAGATTAGCACTCAAACACCTGAGAGTTTTTTCGGCTCTATATCTTTTATTTACATTTGGTAAAATAAATCTAATAATTTTAATTTTTTTTTCAATCAGATATCTAAAATCAAAAAATATTAAAATTAACTTATTTTTGTTGGGAAATATGTTTATTTTCATGGAATAAAATTTAAAACGAAAAGCTAGCACAACGGGTCCAAAAACCCCTTCGGGTTTTGAGTGTTAAGAAAAAATAAACACTTTTTAAATTTTTTGTTTTACTTTAAGTCATTTAAAGAATAAACCTTAAAAAAATAATTTTATTTTCTTCTGCTAAATCAGGTTAAAAAATTTGACAAGCTAAAATTTTTTTATCTAATGCATAAAATTAAATATTTTTCAAAGAAATAAATTAACTATAAACCAAACATGAATATTAATCAAAAATTAATTTAATTTAATTTAATCAATGATTTTATTTTTTTTTCAGACACAAATTGGAAATGTATTGAATGTACTTGTATTAACCCGTATAATAAATCACATTGCGAGGCTTGTAGCAAAAAGCGTCAACTAAACGAGTTTATATTGTGTAAATATTGTTCTTCTAGAAATTCGCTTTCATCCTCATCGTGTTTGAATTGTTCAAATCAGCTATTAGAAGATAATGAAGAAACTAACCGTACTAGACAATCAAGTAGTTCTAGTTCATGTTCAAATGTAAGAGTAAATTCAGCTCAAAGCAACATGCAAAATGGTGCACGAATGCCAACTTACATTCAGGGTCAGGCAAATTATACAAGTCAATCAAGTTCGTCGTCAAATCTATCCGTATTTATGGATAATCCGGTTTATTTTAGTTTGAACGAAACAGGAGATGCTCGTTTACCACCAAGGTCTCCTCACATTTCTTCAAACCATTTGCCAGATCAAACGTACCCACAGCAGCCAACAATACCCGTCATTTTAGACGACAACCACAAGTGTAAATTTAAGAAAAAATTTTTTTGATTGTTGTTTATATATGTATGATTTTTAGAATAAATTTTTTTAATTATTTTTGTGTGTCTTAGAGAATGTTTTATTTTTTTAGATTTGTTGTAAACTATTAATACCATAGAGGTTTATGCTGTGTAACCTTAAGTCAATATTGTGCTAAAAACAATACTGAGTGTAAATCACAAAAATTATTATATTTAAGAGCAAATTTTTCCTATATACTTTGCTTAAACCTACATAAAACAAGCAAAAACATTTTCATAATTTTCCTGGAACACTCAAAAGCTGATTATATATTCAAAAAGAGTATAAAAATATCTAAATGAAAATTTAGTTTCTATAAATCTGATAATATAATTTTTACTTGATTTGAAAGATCAAAAAACCCTGTTATTTTTGAAAAATTAAAAATTAGAAAATGCTGTTTATTTATTCGAATTGTTTATAGAGAAATTGGATAAATGCTTTGTTTCATGTTAAATAATTTTGGCTACTGATTTTTTTTTCATCTAAATTTTTGATTACATCACTAAAAATTCTTAAATATAAATTTTTTTTCGTGATTTTAATTCATTTAGGGACTTTTAGAGTTCATCTTTCAAAGCATAAGATTGTGATTTAAAACAAATTGTTTAAGTTTAAAGAAATTTAAATTTAAATTTAAAATAAAAATAAAGTTTAATATTTAAAATAAAACAGCTAAATTTTAATAATTAATTTTTATACATTATATCTACTTTTTTCATCTTGATGTATCTATAAAAAAAAAAAAAAAATAGACACTAAATCAATCAATTTTTGAGACATCCGGTTTAATATAAAAATTTAAATGGAACTTTCAGCAATTACTTATTATTGAATTTTTTATTTTGAAAATATGTGAAGTAAATAGTTTTGTTAATCATTAAAATTAGATTAAATAAGAATTTATAAAACATTATTGTTTAAAATAAAAAAGTTTTTATTAAGTATCTCTTTAGTTAAGAAAAAAATTAACTTATAATGGGTATTGTTAATTTAAAAAAAAATAAATTCAAAATTTTAAAATTCATCCTTTTTTGATAAATTAAAATATACTAAAATAAAGTATATTTGAAAATACTGCAACCTTTTTTATTTAAACTAAAATACTTTTTTTTTAAATTAACAACATCAAATATCAATGCAAATCTTAAGGACGCTATATTTTTGGTCTTATATTTACATCAGAAAGGTGCACTATGTTGCAGTATTTTTCAAATATATTTTATTTTAGTAAATTTTGATTTATCAAAAAATGATGAATTTTGTTTTTTTTGTTTTTGAAATTTACAATACCCTTTTAATACTCTTTTAATGGTCCTAAAATTCTATTCAATTTAAAACAATATTATTAAAAAAAAACTTAAAAAACTTAAAACAAAATAAAATACAAATTTGAATAAATTTATCTATAATATATTTTGGGATTTCTCTAAAGTCAAAATCATCTTAAAATATTTTTAAAAACTGAATCTTTTAATAAATGTTTTTATACTCTTTTTGAATATATCATCAGCTTTTGATTTTTCCAGGAAAATTATGAAAGTGTTTTTTTTTCTCATTTTAAATTCTAATAGATAACGATAATATTAATTCAGGTATGAAGCAAAGTATACATTGGAAAAAACTTTGGAATGTTTTTTTACAATGAATTGATTAATTGTTCAGAGTAATTCAGCTCTACAGAAAAAAATTTTAAATCCAAAATTTAGTAATATTTTTTTAAAGTAAAGCCTCTTGATCTTAATTTTAATAATTTTTACCATTCAAAAAAAAAAGGCTCTTAGGCTTATTAAAAAATGATTATCTAGTAACATAGAAATAAAATAGTTAATTTTTTTGCTTTTTTTTTTAATTATTGTGAGGTAAAATAGAATTTAAAAATAATCTTTTATCAATATTTTAAGTTTAATTTTATGATCAAATTTAAATGTCTTTGAATTAAAAATCAAATTTAAGAGTTTACATTCAGTGCTGTGAGATATAAATTATTAATTAATGTTTCAAATGTAATTGATTAAGTTATTAATTGCTTGTTTAATGAATATTTTAAGACAGTATTTAAGTATTGGAACAAAATTTTTTTACAAAATTCATTCTTTTACAAAATGCTTTACGCATATATCAATGCCTCTTTCAACCAACTTTGAAAGTTAATAAAAAGCTTCTTTTCAAACATGATTTGCTTAATCAAGGTTTTTTTCAGCCTTGAGTTGTCTAAACAAACTTTCTTGTTTGTCACATCTAGATAATTTGAAATTTTGGGATATAAATGATGGGAAATCTGAACGCTTCAATGTATTAAAAGAAGACTTGAATATATTAGCTAATTTTCTTTTACTACTTACTTATGGTTTTTTTTTAGAAAAAGCAAATTGCTCAGATTAAAAACTTTTTTTTTTGTATCTGAAAGTAAAATCACAGCTCTTCCTTTATCCTCATGTTGAATATGGTCCACTCATTTCAAGGCTGGTGTTAACTTACTTGAAAGGATTCAGATGATAAATGAGAATAGTGTTAAGAAATAACTTTTAAGATGAATAAGGCTTTATAAGAATTATATGCACATAACCATCTTATAGGACAATCAATTGGTTCAAGATTTTTTTGTTAAGAATCTTTGAGCTAGGCACAAGGACTATTTAACCTATACAACTAATATAGTCGACCCTCGATATAGCGAGAAAGTCAGGCGAAAATTCTTCTGCTCGTTGTATCGAAACCCCATTAAAAAAGATGGCAAAAAAATGTTTGGTTTCTAAAATTTTATTAAAAAAATAAAGAAATGGTTAACAAAATAAAAATTATTTAAAAAAAATCATAAATATATGTTTGTTTTGTATTGCATTTTTCAATCACAATATTTTCAATATTGAATAAAAAATCAACGATATTTGAAAAATCTTCCTTTTAATTTAAAATAAAATCGATATCAATTTGCTAGTTGCATATTCTTTTCCGAGTGAAGTAGTAGCTACTTTTTGATTACTAAATTTATTTTTTCTTTCAGGTTTAGTCTATAGCGAGATACACTTTCTTTTTTTTTAGCAATATTTTTTAACATTTTTGAATAAAACTACTATCAATACTAATCAATTTATAAAGAGTAATGACAAATTTTTTCGAGCTCGTTATATAATCACCCTTTTAAATTTGGGTTCCAAACCGGCACTGCAAACTCAAGATGTGGTCTGATTTAGAATACAGTACTCTGAGCATATTTCGATCATGTGGTGGTTGGTTCTTGGCTTAAGATTTTAAGCTTAAATGATTAAATATTCAAAAAATATAATAAAGGATTGTATGTTAAATAAAGATGTAAAAAAACTTTATTGTTCAGAGTTGATGCGCTCAAATTTATATACATCACAGATAAATGTGTGTTTAAGTCCTTTAAATCATATCTTATATAATTTTTAGTTTGTTAGGTTGGGTACTTTAATGGCCTGATTTTCCATTTTTTTCATTCGGATCCTTTTTTATTTTTTTCGCTACAGAACATGGGTTTAATTGCTCACCGTGTCTAACACGCTAAAATTAATAGAGGTTCGTGTCGCAATTTTTTTTCCTTATTCACTCTTTGTGTAGTGTAGAGTCGATCTTTTGCTTCTCACCATGTCATTCCCATTTCGGTGAGATCTTTTGTGATTGTTGACCTCCATGTTATTGCTGTCTGTCCTACTGTCAACTTGCATCGCCCTTGAGTTGTCCATAAAAGGGCTCTTTTTGGTATCTTTGTTTCTTTCATTCTTAGAACATGTACCGTATACCCTTGCAAAAAGATGCATGCACCAAAAACCAAAACTCAAATTTGAAATTCAAATTTAAATGCCGGGTTAAAAATTGAAAAAAAAATTAATTCTTAATTCTTAAATGATTAAAAAAATTTTTTTTATTAAAAATCCATTTTCTAGTTTTGAGTGCGGGGCTAATATTTAGATTTTAAAGTAAAAATTTGAGGAAAAAGTAGAAAAGTATATGTTGTTGTTAGATTTTTCAAATTAAAATACTTGAAATTTGAGAATTTAAATTAAAGATTTGGATATTAAGTATTTAAGATATAAAAAATGAGCGATTCTAGTCAAAGTGAATTTGTATCTGGGACTGATAGTTCAACTGAAAATTCAGATAACGGTGAAGCACCATTCGAAATTTAACCAAGTCGTATTAGATACACGATACATGCTGTTTTGGAAAAAGCCAAAAAAACATAAAGAAGAACTTAATTTGTATACTTTTAAAATAGAAGATTTTAGCTTTCTATCATTTTAATTTTTTAATATCCAAATTTTTAATTTCAATTTTTTTTCCAATCTTTTCCACAAATTTTACTTTAAAATCTAAATATAAGCCAAGAAAAATGGATAAAGTAAAATGCTTAAGAAAAAGAGAAAGCGTGTATATTTCTTTTGAGTTTTAGCTTTATTACAACTGTATTTTATTTTAAAAGTATTTTAATTTTTCGGTGAGGGCGTTAAACACCAAAAATCTGCATTTTAATGCACGCATCAAAAGGGGGGAATGTTTAACATGAGTGAGATGTAACGTGATGCTTGGACTAAAACATGAGTTTTGGTTTTTGGTGCATGCAATTTTTTGCAAGGCTATACGGTACATCGTAGTCTTTTATTCTTAATGCATTGACTTTGAATTTGTCTTTAGAATCCTTCTCTAGCATTTAGTGTTGAAGGTTTTCAGGATTTTTTTGTCAGATTCAGACATTCCTCAGCATTCGCTATCTTGCTGTATTTTTTTGATTTCCATGCTGGTTCGAGTCTAGCAAGGACACTTTTTTCTTTTGCAAGCCTGTTCTTGAAGTCTTTGTGTGTTTCCATGTTTGTACTTATGGTGGTTCCTAAATATGTGTACCATCCATACGCTCTAAATTTTTTACACAAAAATATTTTCAAATCTATTTTTGATAATAATTTTTGCTAATTTGATGATAAACTTTAATTTGCTGTTTTTTCAAAATTTTTTATTTATTAATCAAAAAATATTGTTTTTTAGATGGAAATTTTTAGGGATTTTTTATGGATGGGCATGTTGTTGCTTCAAGTATTATCCTACGGTTCTTACACAATTTTGGTTCACTTGTGCGAAGAAAACGGAAAAATTTCCTTTAATTCATCATCAATGAATTTAAGCATTGAACTTCTCAAACTATTTACTTCTATCATTCTAATGTTTTATCAAAAAAATAATACAAATTTAAATTTTTCAATAAAAAAATCGCTTCATTTTGCACTACCAGCATTTTTTTATTTTATAAACAACAATCTAGCTGTTTACATTCAAATATACATGGATTCAACTTCGTATCAAATGTTGAGCAATCTAAAAATTTTGAGCACAGCTGTTTTATACTATTTTATAATCGGAAAAAAAATGTCCAAAATTAGATGGTTTTCATTGATTTTACTATTTTTATCAGGACTTTTTTATTCATTGGGAAATCTTAATTCTCTAAAGAATTATTATATAAATCAAGATGACTTGGATAATGCTTTGTTGCCTATAGATAACACAATTGAAGTCAAATACAGATTGAGAGATCAAATTTATATAACAGAAGTTGGATTTTTAATGATTATTATCTATGCATTTATTTCAGGTCTATCAGGAGTTTACAATGAATATCTACTTAAACGAAGCATAACTGACTCAATTCTTTTACAAAATTTTTATTTGTATATTTTTGGTTGTTTGTTCAACAGTTTTGGTTTTTTTGTTGAAAAATATTATCGCAACGATAAACAATTTGATTTTTTTAAAGGTTTTAATTTTTATACCATTCTCATTATTTTAACACAAGTATTGAACGGTTTTTTAATTTCAATTGTTATGAAATATTCGAGTAATATTACACGGCTTTTTATTATTTCATCATCTCTTTTTGTCACTACTGTTCTGTCTATACTGATTTTTTCCATTAAACTGAATTCTTATTTTTATGTGAGTTTTTTTGTTATTCTGCTGGCCTTGTATCTTTACACTTTTTATCAATAAAGTTGAACCATTTGTCTTATTTAATTTAAGATCAAAAATAAATTAAAACTAAAATTAGTTTAAATCAGCACCAAAATAGTTAATGTTAGTGTTGGAAATTTTTCAAAACGAGTTGAATCCAAAATTTTATTTCCATTAGTTATCGTCTAAAGCAGTTTAAAAAATTATTTTTAATATTTTAAAACCATATTTCAAGTAAAGACGATATTTTTTTTAGTTAATTCCTGATGGAAATAATTGTTAATTAAAAAATAAAAATAAAAAAATAAAATGTAAAAAATAAAATTAAATTAAATTTATTTCGACACTAATTATAGAAACTTAAAGTCTAAATTTTAGCCAAAAATTGCATAATTTCATGATTCAAAATTTTCTATTAATTCTACTTAAGAATTAAATTACATTAGACATGTTTTGAAAAAGTAATTAAAAACGTGAAATAGTTTAATCCTATATCGACTTTTTTTTTTTATTGATGCATCTAAAAAATATATTACTTTTGTTTCTAATAAAAATGTCAAGTGAAACTCCATTTACAAGCTCATATTTTTCTTTTAAAAGGAAAGAAATTTTTTGACGAAGGTTATCAACAAATTTGATCATTCTTCTGTTAGTAAAATTGATGGTTACGTTTCTATTGAAGAATTTAGTGATAGTGATGATGAAGATTAGACGTAAAATGGATGGAAAATGTATTCTCAGCCTGGATGTGTTAGTTTTAATGAATTAAACTTAGAAGAAGCTCATACTTGGGCATTAAATTATTTTATTTTTGTAAAAACAGAAAAAATTAGTAATCATCAACGAGATAAATGATTTCACTAGTGTTCTAAAAAAATGAAAAATGAGCTGCGAAGTATTTTAAATGATCACTCAAATTTTTTAATTTAAACATAGTTTAAACACATGATTTTTTTATTTTAAAAATATAAATAAATTTTACTTTATAATAAAATCAATATTATTATTTTTTAACACTAGAAAGCCCGGCTGATTTATTACAAAAATTTAAAATTAAAATTTAAAGCATAATAAAAAAATTTATTTAAAAATTTAAAAAATTTCTAAACATTCTAAAATTTTATTTTTAGTTTCTTTGAGTAATTTCAAATCTTTGAGATAATATTCAAGTTTAAATTCTTCAAAAAGGGGTCTAAAAAACCCCTCGGACTTTCTAGTGTTAAATAGGGTTGGAAAACCGGTTCGAAACCGGTTTATTTTCAATAAATATTCTATTTTTACAATTAAAAAATAAAAAAATAGATTTTTCTCTTTATATTTAGTAATTAAAAATTAAACCGGTTTTTTAATACGAACCGGTTTCCCATCCCTAGTGTTAAATAAATATTTAAATCGATTTTCTTGGGCAACCTGATCTTCTTTTTACGAAAAGTAATATTATTCTTTCCTATTCTTCATTTTGTCTACGAGTTTATCTCTGCTATGGTTTTTTTCTTGGACACAATCAGGTGTTTTAGGAAGTGTATTATTGATTGGTTCAGTTAAAAATGCAATCTTGTTTTGTAGATGAATACTAAAAAATTAAAAATTAAATTTATAGATAATAATAGATTAATACATTTAAATAATCGTTAAAAGTTTGAAATCAAATTTTTATAATTTATTTGTTTCAAAAATTTTTAAATAGTCTTTAAATAAATAAAAGTAAAAATGCTGAAAATTTAATGATTCTTTTTAGTTGATTTAAAATAATTAAATTTTTTAGTAATTTTTATTAAAATTTTCTAAAAAAAAAAACATTTAAGCAATTAAGCTAAAAAGCCTTCCCTAGCAAAATTCATATTTTATTAAAGATCAATTTTAAAAACACCAAACTTTTAGCAGAAATTTAATTCAACAATGTATAAACAATATAAATATTAATTTTTCTACTCTAATTGTACACTCATAATTAATCCATATTTTATTTTGATCATATTTCAACCATGTGTGTTGAAAAGAGGGCTCTTTCATTCGGAACTGTGCTGTAAAAACATTTCCTAAATTATTTCTTAAATAGATAAAATTAATTAAAATTGTTAGTTGATTATTGAAAATTGACTGCCAACAAAAAATAGTATGTTAAAACAAGTATAAATTTAGTAATTATAGAGAGCTAATAATTATTTTACCTATCAAAATTAATTAGAAGAAAAGAAAAATTAATTAAGTTGGTTATTAATTTTTATTAAATATAAGAAAAAATCTTTCTTCTTTGTCCAGTCTTGTGAAAAGAATTTTTTTTTAAAATGTATGTAATATTTAGCCTTGACTTCAGTTACAGTAGGCTCTCTGAGGCAAATGAAAGTCTAGTGGTACTATTTCAAAATTGCCTCAACCCAACAGACAAGCAATTAAGCAATGTTCTTCAAGGAATTAAAGAAAGATGTTGCAAAAAATTTTTAAGGAACTAGAAATCTACAAGATCGAAGTTGAGCTTAATTTTGAAAATTTTTGAAAAAATTTTGAAATTGACCACAGTCTTTCCCAAAGGGTGTACCTAACCACCACACACTCAAGTCTGACCAACACACATTCAATTCCTGATGAACACAATTTTAAAAACACACATCTTATTTCTGTTGTTAAGTTAAAAGAAAAATTTAGATTGAAAATACAAAAATTATTTTCCGAAGATAATTAACTGAACAACACGCTAGGTGTGGGTTTTTAATATTTAAATAAATAATATCAATTGTGTTTTAAAAAAAATTTAAAATGAATAGAATTTTGAGAAAAAAAAAAGTATTAATTATTGTCTGATTCGGACGAAACGGAAACGAGAGAGTTGAGCCTAAATTGTATAATTATAATCAAAAATTTTTTGTAAACATGAATAACAAATTTGTTCCTGTAAATATTATTTAAAATGGAAGATTTATTCTCATCAGACTTTTTTTTAAGAATGTGTGTTGGTCATACTTGAGTGTGTGGTGACACAATATTCCTTTTCCCAAACAGAGATTTTAACAGAAATTACAAATAATTACAAATTTAATAATTAATTTATTGTTTTGAGCACCTAAACATGAATAAAAAACTATTCTCTTAACATTGAAAAATTTTGTTTTTCTCATTTTTCAAATTAAAAATAAGATAAGAGAAAATTTTATCCTAGCTTTATTGTATAAATTTCAGGCTTACCAACGGAATAATAAAAAAATGTATTTTATCTTGAAAGCGATTTTTGATGAAAATTAAAATTAAAAAAAAATATACAAAAATTGAGCAAAAGAAGATTTAAATTTTTGAGAAATTTAAGAAATTACTTTTTTTTTGTAAATAAATAGCAAAAATATTTAACACGACGCTTAAATCTTTTATTTGTTTTAAGTTAAAAGAACTTTTTTTTACAATCAGAAATCTAAAATAAAAAAATTTCAAAATTAATTAATTTTAGTTTGTAATTATTTGTAATGGAATAAAATGTAAGAATAAAAGGTCTCACTAAGGGTGTAAAAAAAATATGAAATCTAATAAAATTGAAGACTTTTTCTCATTTTAGATTTAAACAATCATTTTTTATGAATTTGATTCATTGGGGTCTGTCACAGGCAATTTTACGCATTTTTTTTGAGTATGCGTGTGAGTTTGAGTGACATTCAATTTTTTGCGTGAAAAATTTAAAAAAAAAATAAAAAATTCTTATTTGCAAGAGTGAAAAACAAAAAAAAATATATTTAGAAAATATATTTCAAATAAAATCAAAATTCTCGAATTTAATCATAGATTAATTGACTAATTTAGAAGTACTTGAAAATTTTATATTTCAACTTTTTGTTCACGCTCCTGGTTCAATCCCTCTTGATTTTTTATAAAATTGATGGAATTATTTCAATATTAATTATAATAATTAAATTTAAAAATTAGAAAAATGTAAGTTTTTGGCAAACATTTGACAAATATTCAAATAAAATTGCAGAAACATGAAGGACGAATTAATAATAATCAAAAGCCTGCTTAATGCTAAGGCTAAGACAAAATTTTCAGATGATTTATGCTTAAATTAAAATTATAGAAAATATTATCTTAGCTTAATTCCATAGACTACAAGATTATCAGCGTAAAAAAAAATAAATTACTGTATTTTATCAAGAAAGCTCAAAATTACCTTGAAACAATTCCATTAATAATTTAAGAAGATTTTATTTAAGATATACAATGAAAAAGATAAACAAATTATTTTTTTTTTGATTTCAATCTAACAAATAAATTTTTCACGAAAAATATTTGCGAAAAATGGCTTTTTTTTGCGTTTAAATGTCTGGGTCTATTGAAAATATTTATTGAATAGAAATTATTTTTAAAATATTGAAATATTCTTATCCAGTAACATCTAAATTATATTTGTCAAGAATATTTTTGTGAAAAATAACAAGAATTTTTAACTAATATTGAAAATAAGTAATTTATAATACCTGAAAAAAAATATATTGAGACTTTTTCTGAAAAACTTATCTCAAAGATTCAAAGTTTTAAGAAATTACTCAAAGAAACTAAAAATAAAATTGTAAAAATTTTAATTTTTAATTAAATTTTATTTATTATTCTTGAAATTTTAATTTGAAATTTTTGTAAAAAATCAGCCCGGCTTTCTAGTGTTAAATAAAATGAAACTAAATTACCAAAAATCAAAATCACATTTAATTTTAATAACTAATGTCCAAATTAGTAAGAATAAATTCAAAGCAATAATTCTGACATTTCAGAGGAGCTTGATTGAAAGATGGATTCAATACTTCAATAAAAAGAAAATTTAAATCAATTAATAAATCAAATTCTAAAAAATTTTAAATGTAAATGCTTTTCTTGTGATTTATATTAGAAAAAATTATCAAGATAAATTTCATTCAAACCAGAATTTTAGTTAAATTTACATGTAATTATATCCAGTGAAAATTGCCCTTTTTTAGCGTTATTTGATTATAATTTCGTAATTTTAGAACAACATATTATATGTTAAATAAATTTTTAGTATTCAAAAATATTAAATAAATGCTTTCCTTACTCTATTTGTTTATTAATTTTTTAAAAATAAAATTTTCTATTTGAGACTTATAATAAGAATTTATAATAAAAGCAATAAATTAAATAAAAACATCTAGATTTATTTAAAATATTTTATTGGAATTCAATATAATAATATAAAGTATTACTTTTGATTTAAAATTGTTTCCAGCCATTTGACCTAGCAACTGAGAATAAAAATGGGTCTGTAAGAGTCTAGACTATCTGGAGGTTTATTTATTTTAAGAATCATAATAATTTTGGATTTTTTCAGATTGAAGGTATATGGCCATGATTGAGCGAGCTGTTAAATATTTTGTGTATGTCAAAAAAGTTTTTGGAGGTATTGTCTACGCGGCTAGTAAAAACTAGCATAAAAATAAAAAATAAAATTTTAGCTCTGAGATAAAGGGTCTCCATTATGTGAGCCTTTGTTTTAAAATTTAGAAGATATTAATTTACAGCTAAGATTTACAGCTAATCTTAGTTGTGGGAAACTAAATAAAAACAAGTAGATTGATTGTTAATGTTTTATTGATAAGCTGCTATCTAAACTAAAAGAGATTAAGAACTAGAGTGAACAAAAAGAGTGGTGTCAAGACTCGAGTCTTAACACTCAAAAACCAAACGGTTTTTTTGGCTTTTATGTCACATTTTTTCTTTGTTTTTAATTAGATAAATTTTAATTATTATTAAAATTTTTTTTTTTAAACAAAATTCTAAAATCAAAAAATAACAAAATAATTTAATTTTTGTTGTAAAATATGCTTATTTTCATGGAATAAAAACAAGAAAAAAAATAGAAAGAAAAATAACACAAACAAAGGGTCGAAAAAACCCTTTCGATTTTGAGTGTTAATATAAAAAAAAAGAATTAGTGATCTTTAATAAAAAGCTTTCTTATAATCATGTACTCTGTTTTGATGAAGTAGGATTGACTGAAAAATTTTTCTTTTTTTTAAAGCAATTGAAAATTGTAATAAAATTTTCTACAATATTTGTCTTTGAGTTTTGATTAAATGAATAAGAGCAAAAAATAAACAGACCTTGGAGTGAATTTAATCCAATGTAAATATACCACAAAAATGAATTCTTGTCATTAATTAGTGCACTAATCAGGCCAATTATCCATGTCATTCCTGTCAATGTAAATAGTTTTAAAAAAAGAATAAGTCTTTTTTTCAATGAATGATGCTCTTCAGTTGGTTTCAAGCCGGAAAAACTAATTGTCGGCACTGGATTTTTTATATACTTTTTCTTTAGTAAATCCACGCCAGCAATTGCTTTTATGCTGACTGACAAATAAACTAAATTCATGCTCAAAACAATCACAATAGGCACAACAAAAAAAATCAACAAGTCTAAATTCGACGAAATAAAACAATTGTTAAATCCATATGAAATTTTCTTGTAATTTTTAAGCAACAGAATGCTGATTAGAATCAAAGGTAAAAGCCATGCTACTAAAAAATATTTTATAAACAACTTAGAATCATTGTTTAGATATTTGGGTGCTGATTGACCTGATTTTGTAAACATTTTAAATAAATCAAAAGCCATTATATTTGACCATAGGAAAAAAACTAAATAAAAATAGTGTGTCAATAGTCCGCTAAGAAAACAAGGAATTATCAATTTTATGTGCATAAGCAAATCTTTTAGCTGACCAAATTGATTTTTTAATTTTGGTACTTGACATTTATTTTCCATTGAATCGAAAATTAAGTCCACTAATGAATTAGTATAATAGGTAGATATGATGAACAAAAGCTGAGAGAGTAGCAATGATATGCTCAAATTCATCAAAATTTTGCCTGGTAAATTTCTCAAATCCTTATTTCTGACATAAGAGACCAGCAGAAGCAATAAGCTTAGCATAGATATGGCATGTCCAACTAAAGTGGCGTATTTTTTTGCTAAATCGGCTTTTTTGTTCATATTTTGTTCCAATGGAAGGCAAATAAAATTATCATTTTCCTTAAACTCTTCTATTTTTTCTTTTTTATTAAATATTTTCTCTTTGTTGAGCCATTTTGAAACATTAGTGGTCAAATAAGCTTCATCATTTAGCTCACTTAGATCGAATAATATTTGAAGACTTTGAATAAAGGCTTTATTAATGTAAAACCTATCACAATCAACCATAAGGTCACCATTGCATATAGCACAATGTTCATTCTTGTAAATTGACTCAAGCCCGTATCTATATGCTGTGTAATTTTTGCACAGCTCATTCACTGTTTGATTAAAAAAATTCAGTGGGCATGTGTTAATTGATTTGACACAAGACCTTGGTTTTTTAATGAACTCTGGTTCTATGAATTTAAGAATATAAGAACTATTTCCATTTAGGATATTTTCTATAGTTGAATTTTCATCAGTTTTTTTTACCTCAAATTTTTGCATTAATGAAAAGGAAGTTAGAACAATTACGGAAAAAAATTTCACCTCATTCAAACCTTTACCAAGTAAATTGCACTTGGCACAAAAAATATTTTTGTAAAAATATCCAGTCTCATTTGAAAACACAGGTGTTTTTTCGATTAGTTGAATCGAAGACTCACATTTTTGTCTGATGATTTCATTTGAAAAATTTTTCGGACATCGACCAATAGAATATATAAATTTGTTAAAATATAACTTGGCGTTACATTCGTAAAGAGTTTGCTTGACTGGCAAAGCTCTGTTTTGGCAGCAGTCATCAAATAAATCGCATTCATTGCAGTAACAGTTTTGCGTTGATGATTTCTGGTCTAAACAAGTGTCCGCGCATTCCAATCCACTAGTTTTTCTCAAACTATACTGAATTAAGATT
Source organism: Brachionus sp. 'Tiscar' (assembly GCA_006352455.1). NCBI lineage: Eukaryota > Metazoa > Rotifera > Eurotatoria > Ploima > Brachionidae > Brachionus > Brachionus sp. 'Tiscar'. Next base: position 1,532 of record VANL01000463.1, on the reverse strand, counting down.
TGTATTAAGAAAAATTTTAGTGTCATTTAGTCACACAAAAAGAAATAAAATTTAGATTAAAATTATTGATTTCTAGATATTTATTTAAAATTATATAAAAATAAACTGTTTACGTAAATAATAGTAGAAGAATGAATGGCAGGCATTAAAAATTTCAATTATTTTAAAGCAAAATTCGAAAAATTAATCTTGTCATTTAAAAATTTTTATTTGATAAAAATGAGACGTTTCGATTTACAATATTTTTAAATTAGATATTTCAAAATAAATAAATATTTATTTAAGTATTTGTGTCACAATATAAATACTTTATTTTTAAGGCACAGAGATCACTCATTCGATTTTGCAGTTTCAGAAATTGAAACACTTCTTTGGTAATTCAAACATTTACGAGTGGACAAGACCTTTCTAAAATTTTTTTTAAATTTAAAATCAGACTGATCCTAGCCTTTAAATGAATAAAAATTATGCCATAAAGTTTCAATAAGTTGTTTGTAAAAAATGTACGAAACCATCAAAAAAGATTTGCACAACTTTATAAGTAACCAAAATTTTCCAAAAGCTGAAGTTCTAAGGTGATTCACTGGTCTTGAATAAAATAGACGTTTTGTTTATCGTTGGCTAGATCTTAAAGAAAAAGATAAAACTTTCAAGAAAAAAAAAGGAAGTGGTAGACCTGCTAAAATTGCGACGAAACTAATGGTTGCTAAACTTAAAGCTTATTTCAATCATAAATCGGTTCTTTCGCAAGAAAGATGACTAGAAAGTTAAATTGCCACTATACCTATATCGGAAAGATTTCAAAGAAGTATACAAACATCAAAAAGTATAAAAAACACAAGAGACCACATTTAAATGCTAACCAAGTGAAGACAGCTAGGCCAAAATGTCGTCGAATGCTTTCAATATATATCAGATATGAATTGATAATTGATGATGAATCATTTTTCACTCTTGGCAACACCGCTCTGTCAGGAAATAAAATTTTTTATAGCACTAACGTCAGCCAGAGAGTGTCAATCAAGATGTCTACTTTGGAGAGTGTATTAAGAAACGGCTTGAAGCAATGATTAAAGAATATTATCAGGATGGCAGTCATGTATTTTGGCCCGACTTAGCATCATCTCATTATGAGAATATGGTACAGAATTATGTGTTAGATAAAAATATTATAGAGGTATGTTGCCAAAAAAGTGAATCCAGCAAACGTACCAAAAGCACGAACAATCAAAGATTTTTGGCGAAATTTGAAAGCTAAAGTTTATGAGGGTTATTGGAAGGGCTCTGTATTAAAATAGCATATTCATAATGTCAAGTTTTAATTAGCAGAAATCAAAATAGCATGTATCAAATTAGCAGTATTGAAAAAATGAACGTGTCAAAATAGTAAAATTCAAAATAGCGTTACATAAGAGTTCAAAATAGCAAATTGAAATAAACTATTATATTTTTACAAAATTTCTTAATTATTATTCAAGTGTATTCGATGTGGCATGATTCTCAAAAATTCAAAAATCAACAACTTTCTATTC
>VANL01000462.1:0-33615 GCA_006352455.1 Brachionus sp. 'Tiscar' | reverse complement strand
ACCAAAGGAAAAAAAGTTATTACAATTTAAAATTTTTGTTCTTGTTTTTTTGTTCCAAAATTCACAAAGCCTAAAAAAAAAGTATCTATATAATTTTTTTATCTCTTGCCAAACGAAGATTCAACTGTTTTAAAATTTTGACTTTAAAATTAAAATATCGCAAAGCTTTTCAAAAAACACGTTTTCAATATATTTTGACTTTATCTGTTATCATAAAATAACATGAAAACGTGTGGTGCGGAAATGATGCTTTTAAAAAATTCTAGATTTCAGCTGTCTCAAGTTATTTTTAAGTATAATAATCTATTTAAATTCAATCTAAATAAAATTTCAATATTATTTATTGATTTTTAACCAACTTCCTTTTTATATTTAATTGTCTATATAAAGAATAAAATTTTATATTTTTTTTAAATTTAAAAAACAAAAACAAAAATGGATTTAAATTCAACAGACATTGAAAAAGGAAATATTTATATTTTGAATCAAAAAATTCTATTCTATGCTTTGTATATTATGATACCAGTCGGTTTGGCGCTTAATCTCATTCATTTGGTGTTTTATAGTCGCAAAAAATACATCAATAAGACAATGAACGCCTATTTCATAATAATCTCAATCAATAACATAATAGCTTTAGGCATGACATCACTTCGCTTCATTAGTCTACTAGACATGTACGAATTTGACAGAAACACAATATTAGGATGCAGATTAACTCAATTCATAATACGTGTCTCCTATGCCAGTGTTTCCTGGCTAAATTATTTCATTACAATAGATCGACTGGTGTACATATTATTCAACCATAGATACAAAATACTGGTTAATAGATACAGCATATCCCAAGTGATATTTTGTATGTACGTATTTTTAATTTTGGCTAATAGTCCAAACTTTTGGATTCAAAGTATCACTTTGGTTCAAAATTCAACTAATGAGACTAGAAAGAAAATATGCTATGCTTCAGATGAAGTTATTTATGCCAGAGAATTTCTGGCTCAGATTTTTGGAGTCTATTTGCCAATTATTCTAATGATAAGCACAAATGCTCTGCTAATCTACAAAGTATGGTATTTAAAAAATAAATTAAATAAATTAAAAGATTTGAAATTTTTATTTAGTTTAATTTTGTCTAATATTATTTTTATTCTAGCTTTGATGCCACTATCTATATTGTTAATGTTTTATTTAATTATTATGATAAACCCTTCGGTCAAGCCGAATTTTCCCAATTTCGATAAATACTCACTTTTAATTGAAATATTAGCTCGTATTTCAAGTTGCTTTAACTTTTCAATTGGAATTTTTGTGCCCATTTTTATAAATCCACTCTTAAGAAAAGAATTTTTGAACATGCTCTATGAACATGCCTTATTTGTTAGAAATTTGTTCAGAAAATTACAATTACAACAAAAAGAATCTGAAATGCTCAAAATATAGAAAAAAAAATTTGAATTTTTGAAGATGTTTTTTTGTCTAAAGGTTCAAACTTTTTTTAAAAAATTTTATTTATAAATAAACTATTAAAAAAATATCAAATGTTTGATTCAGAGAAAAAAAAATTATTTTTTACATTTTTGAAAAAATTTTTGGCGATAAATTTGAGAAAAAATTAAATTCTAATTTAACAGATTTAATGAAATTATTAAATTGTAAAAAAACCAAAAGTTAATCTATCATGATTAAAAAGAAAATTTTTCTTTTCGTTACTAAAAAAATTAAGCAATATTTAATCAGGGATTTTTTTTATAAAAAATTAAATGTCAAAAAATTGAGGAAAATAAAAAATTTTTTTTCTAATTTTTATTGCATTTATTTATTTCATTTTGAGTAAGAAATTATCTTAAATTATTTATAATATTTAACTAGATATATTGTTTATGAGATTTTGGGTTTTGTTTGTAAACAAGTTTAAATTTTCAATAAAATTTGACCTGGTCAGTTGCATTATATTAACCAAACGATATTCTAATTCTAAATGTGAAAACATTTATTTTAATTTTAAAGAAAAAAAAAATTTGGTCTACCTCTGATACTAGGCGTAAACGATTCAGTTATTTTGGTCAATGAAAGAAAGAATGTGTATGTACAATTGAGAAATTGCTCATAAAAATCCCTGGATAGGACTAAATTTCCATCATCTATGGCTGCTGAATAGTCATCAAGTTCTGCATTGCACTCTGTTCCATTAAAGCTCACTTCACCGGTCTCGTTTACCATCAAAAAACTATCCATTCTGGTATAATCTAATTCTCAAACAGTTAGGCTTAAAATAACTTTTTTCAAAAATTTTTTACTTTTCCATCTGAGCGCCAGAAGACTTGACATCACTTCGCATAAAATTAACTCTTCTCTTTCGTATATAACCGATGTGTACTGATTGAAATTTTTCACAAAATTATCCAATTTAGTTTTGTCTTTCAAATCAGATGGTAGTTTGACCAAAAATTTAAAATTCTCCAGCACTCTAGCCTGGGTAACCAATAAAGTCGACAGGATATCTTGGAGTATAAGAAAATCAATAAATCTATAGCTTTTTTTAGCTTGAATAAAAATGATACATTTAAAATTTTATTTATTTATTTAAATCAGACTAATTTACCGTCAAAGAAAAGTGCTAAATTTTCAGATGTGCACAGAAAAGGGTCACTTTTTGGATCTGTTGACTGAGTTAGATTGGCATCGGTGCTTTGTAGACTTGCTGTTTTGGCTATTTCTCTCACTGCGTACAAGCCTTGGGAATAAATTTAGTCTTGGATTAAATATTTAGAGTTTTATTCATTACCCGGATGTGATGTGTCTTTTAAGGAAGCGCATATTACAACACTTGGAAATAATACAACTATGATACATATTTTATTAAATCTAAACATTTTTTTTTTAATAAACATTTAAACTATAATGAATCAACTCTTTATATAATTAAGTTTTTTAATGTCAATTTGGGCTAAAATATTTAAAAAAATAAATGTTAAATTTGTCGCCTAGATCAAGAAACTTTTTCATTAATCTGTTTAGTATTTATAATGGCAAGAATGTGTTCAGTTTCATTTAAATTTTTGAATATTTGATTCTAAATTAGCTAACAAGTGGTTGAACAAAATACAAATATAAGTCGAAAATGGGTTTATTTTTTTTAATTTTAGTTTCGTTCTAAATAAATATATACTTTTTTAAATTGTAATTGAACAAAAAATAATTTTATATTTTAAAATGCGTATTTTTCACATGAAATTTATACATTTTCTTAAGCCTAAACAAATTTTATTCAAACTGAAATTTTTTTTTTTTTTTACTAGAATCAAGCGGTTTAATTTTGGGTTAACATTTGTGAGACTTTTTTTTTTCAATTTCTACAGCTTAGTTAATTCTCAAGTGACCATTTACTCAATTGGTTATTTAAATGGCTATCTAAAACTAAAAATTAATCTAAATCAACATTTATTAAGCTCATTTAAAGCATTAAAAAAATTTTTTAACTTCTAATGATAAATTTCATGGTTAACTTATCTTAATTTTAAATATTGGTTTGCAAATAGTTTCAAATAGTCAATTTTCTGGTGTTTGAAATCAGTCAAAAAATTAAAAAGAGTTTAGACAAGTCTGTTTTAATTTTTAAAAATTTTGATTTAATCAAAAAAATTAATAAAACAAATAAGATTATATTTATTTTGTTTATTTATTGAATTTATACAAACGCCAATTCTAATAAATTGAAATTGTTAAAAATAAAATAAAATTCTAGATAAAAAGTCCGCTTTTTAAAATTTAGAAAATAGAATAAAATTAAATAATTTACTATTTACTTTTTAACACTATATATCAATTGTATACTAAATATAATTCTTTCTTTTTCTTATTAGAATGTATTTCCAGTTTTTTTATTCTTGTAAAAATTAACTAACTTTTTTAACCCTAAAATTCTTAATGTATATTTCTATCAGTGTTTTATCTCATTATGTGCAACGAGCTACCATAGGCGACCTCTCATGTAGGCCGCTTCCGCAAGCTAGTCTTGCTGTAGCTTTTTTATAATAATAATAATAATAATTAGGTTCTTTTTATTATCATATTTATTTTGTATAACTTTTTTTTATCCAAGACTTTAAGCATTGTAGTTCTTGTACTGTGTTTGAGTGCAATCGTATCCTTTTTTATCTACAATTCCAATTGAAAAGCATTTTTCTGAAGGAACACTGGTAGGCTATACATTTTAAACCGGGTAAAAATAGGTTACCTCTAACAGGTCGACCAACCCCCAATTTATTCTTGATTACTAATACAGTAATATAAAAAAGTTAAGAAATAGTTTTTTATTTTTTTACTTTTTTTGATTATAATTGCAAAAAAATGGGATATGATTTTAATTTTGAGGCAATTTTTTTTCAGCAAAACCTTTTATTCTCTTAGATCAAAGTTAAAATAAAATCTTGGTTGAAATGACAGCCCATTTATTGGTTTATTTTTGCTTAAATAGACAGAGACAACCCGAATTTTTCTATTCTTTTTATTGTGAAAATGTTTATAAACAAGTTGAATAAAGTTTCTAACAACGTGTTAAACCGCTAGTTGCTAGTTTAAAAATCTTCAATTGAAAGAATTTTTGCAGAGAAGAAGATCAGAAGCTTCTTGAAAAATTAGGCTGTTGGAATGAATTTCAAACTAAATTGAAGGTGCTTAAAAAAATACGCTTCCTAGTGAAAAAATCCTGAATAAAACTTAATTGAAAAATTGAAAAGTCACACAAAAAATTTTAAAGTTCACGAAATTCAAAACTTTAGTGCTATCTGAATGTTTTATTTTTGACTCAAAATTAGAAAAAATTTTTTACACCCAGGGTTCCAAAAATAGCAAACCCTTTAAAAAGTTGTTGTTCTTTAAGACTCAAAATCTCAAAGATACAACTTAAATATACTAAAAAAGTATGTATATTCTGAAAGAGCATAAAATTTTCTATATGCTAATGTAATTTAGAAAAAAAAAAGGGTGTGACGGTTTTAGTTGGCTAAAAAAAAGGAAAAAAATGTGTTTTTTCTGGTTTTAATCGTATTAATTTTTAGACGAAATTAATTCTTTTGATAAAAAGAAGATTATTTTTTAAATACTATTTTAGCATGTGAAATTACTACAGCTGCTGATTTTAAAATATATTTTGAAAATATACTCAGTGCTGAGCTAATGCGTCTAAAAAACTAAGGAACAATGATTAATAATGGTCAATTTATTAAGGATTTTAAATCAAAGAAATGTAGAGTCAAACTTTATTATATTAAAGAAATTAATAAATTGTAGATTAAAAAAAAATTTTTTTAATAACTTGTTTTATCAGTTTATAATAGCATCAGAAGACAATAAATTTATTAATAATAAATAACTAACAAAGCTTATATAATTTTCTTATTTTCTATAAGAAAAAAACTTAAACTTTGTAAATTGTTGTATTTACGCTGTTCAAATTCGATAAATTGGTTTAGAATCAACTGCTGAAGAAGTCTTCTACATCAAATGAGAAATTATGGGAAAAATGTTATTCCAGAATGCTAAAAAAGAAAGGATTTTATTGTTCAAACGGGGGTTAAAAAAAAAAAAATTTTTATTCAAATTTAAGATTCATCCAAATTATATATTCTGCATATGAAGCTATGGATGACTAGTAAATTAGGTCTAAAAAAAATTAATTGATTAAATCGATTTGATTTTTTTTCGGACCTAAAATAAAAAATTAAAACCTTAAAATAAATAGTATATTTAAATAATGAATAATTTGTTTAATCTCCTTTTAAATTTTCAATAATTCTCTAATTCTATTATGATATTTTATCTGCAATTCTTTAAACAATACTCATAATATTAAATTATTATCATTGTTATCAAACAATATGATATTCAGATGATAAGACAGATGGGATAAAAAAATAAAAATTTTTGTTTTCAACACCAGACTCTATTTTTCAAATTTCGGTATCAAAATTGAATTTTTTCTCACTCGATATTAGCTTTGCTTCAATGAAAAAATACTAAGGTCTTTTAATAAATTGCATTTGAAATTTTATTAATCAAATGTGAAATGATTATTTGTCCGAATGTGTGCTTTTCCCATGTGTGCGTTGTTTATTGACGCGAAGATTTAGGTCCTAGAACAATAGATGACCGCGATTACCACGAACCATTCAATGATTTTTCTCTTTTGTCTTGATGCTTTTTTTTTTCTCAGAGACACAACTAAATTCAAAAACAAAAAACAAAAATTTAAACTAGATTTTTATTTTTTTAAATATAAATTAGTTCACTAATCTAAAAAATAAAGTGGAAAAAAAATCTGCATAAATGCTTATCTCTCATTTGACATAATGATAAGCCAATTTTGGCTTATCGAACTGTTATGTAATAGTTGAGATAAGCCAAGTATTAATTATATAACTAATACGTATTGAGTTTTAAAAAATTAATTAATCATTTGTTGTTGTTATAACTTCGACTGGTACCACTGCTGCTTAAATTACTGCTGCTTTGAGTTTATTTTAAGAAATTCAAGTAGTAGTATTTTTTTTTGTAATTCAAACTTGTACTTGTGATTTATTATTTATGAAAAGAGCCTCTATTAATTTGCTAAAAAGAAGAGAATTTATAAATAAACTTAGATTAAACTAAAATGAGATTTTTTCAGATATCAAATTTTGATTAATTAGTATTTCAGCTTGTTAATGAAGTCTATAGCCATAAGAGGCTAATTTCCTTAGTCAGGTTTTCGAATTACCTAGCAACAAACCTTTGAGGCTCTTGTTTAATCTTATCTTGTTTACCAACTCTTGAGCCAAATTGGGTCGAGTTTTACATAACTCATAAATTACTTGGAAACAATGATGAACTTCTAAATAATGTTGTTTGTTTTATTCGGATGTTTCTAGCTAATAGTTGTTTATGTTTTTTCATTTTTTATAAAAAAAAAAAATTGCTTTTAGCTTTATCGTAATTGCTCTTAATTTTTGTCTAAACATGTTTTTTAAGCATTAATGTAATACTTAGATAAATACTGTTCAGCTTATGAGAAATTCTGCTTCTTTTTGTTAATTAAATTACTAGGCTATTTAAGAACATAAAATTTTATGTTTTATTTATTGATGAATAATTGAATAATAGGAATTTTTTATATTTTTGTTTAAGATTTTATTTGAAAAATACTGTTATGATAAATTTTTATTTTCTATTTTAAAAAATAAAGGTTTTATAACTTAATTTTTATGTCAAAAATTTAATTAAAAAATCGAAAACATTTGGATTAGTTTTTTTAAACAAAGAAAATTTGCTTTTAGCTTTTTTATTTTTTAGTAGATTTAAAAGTTTAACTTGGTTTAAAATAAATATTGTTAATTGATTTGTTTTTAATTTTTTTTTAAAAAAAAAAAAAGAGTTAAATTTCAATACTAATAATTTAAATTATTGCTTTGAGACTAAATTTAATGCTTAACAAGTCCTTCTTTTATACTTGTTAAAATTGATTGTTTCTTTTTAATTTCAATTTGGTTCGGGATACTAAGGGATAGTTTTACTGTGTAAATAAAAATTAATAAAACTAGTAGCTTTGTTTAAACAATTATTTTTAGAATTTTTTAAAAAATACCTAATGAAAATAAATAAAAGGAATATATATTGAGCCCTAATGTGTTTACTCATATTAAATTAATTTTTTCTTGTTGCTGATTCAATAAATTTTTTCTTTTTTTCACCGAGGTTTTACTTTTTTTTAATTTTTTCAAAAAATCAAAAATAATTAAGACAAGTTTTTTGTCACTGTCATTTTTTTAAGGTAGAATGAATTTAGAGAAATTGGTATAGCAAAAAAAATAACGGATTATAAAAAATAATTAGAGAGAATGTTTTGTACAGGAAATGGTTATTAAAGAGTGCAAATAGTCGTGTGATTTATTTGACAGATGACATTTCCGCAACGTATCCTATCTAACGTTAATATATATTTCAAATTAAAACAAAAGGAACACATACTAAATCATAGTTTAGAGCTAGAAATGAATCACGAAAATCTAAAAAGCCTCTTAAATGCATTAAACAAATATTTACTTGAGATATGCATTTACCTTTGCTTTCAAGAATCGTGTCATGCTTTTTCTTTAAAAAAAAGAATTCTAAGTAATAAAATACCTTTTTATTTCTAAACAAACTTAAAAGAGAGTTAACCCAAAAATGTTAATCTAAATCCCCACGCTGAATATTCATCAAATAGATCATTAATCATTTAAATTTTTATTTTTAATTGTCCATGGTCAAGCTCACTTCTCTATTTTAATTTATAGTTTCAAATACTCTTTCTCTCTCTCTCTAGGCAATTATAAAACTTAAGCTTATCATACCCGAGTGTGATTGAAAACAGATATCAATTAAATTTTTTAATAAAAAAAATTCCAACTATTTTATTCGTATTTTTTTTTCTCAGCTAGCTGGTGGAATTAATTAGTTATATTTTTTTAAAATAATGAAATAAAAAAAATATTTTTTTTTTTGAATAGTTTATTAAAGTAAATATTTATTTAGATATTGATGGATAGGATAAAAAATGAAATAGATTTATGACAATGAACACAAATTATCTAGATAAATTGAGCGATTTTAAAAATGGCCACCGAGCGTACAGCTATTTGTCGGACTCGAGCGAATCGACCGATGATGGTCACGAGCTGGTCGAGTTGGACAACTTGCTCGAGGATTTGTTCAATGCCAAACAGTCTCTGTCCGAGTCAAATACATCTACTTCGTCAGGCTCGTCCCCGGCATTCTCCTCGCCCAATAGTGTTGTATTTCGGCGTCAATCGTCTCAAAGTCGAATAACCGATGCCGAAAAAGAACTACAAAGTCTAATTTCCTCTTTGTCCAAGTACAAAAGTGACGTCAGGTTGGATACGGAGAAAAATGTGTGTTTCAAGTGCAAAAAAACCATATCAGGAAGAGTAATAACTGCTCTGGGATATTTGTGGCATCCCGAACACTTTGTATGCACTCATTGTGACCAATCAATTGGAACTAGTATTTTTTATGAAAAAGACTCAAAGCCTTACTGTGAACAAGACTATTTTGAGCTATTTTCGCCAAAATGTGCCGCATGTTCTCAATCAATTAAAGACGTAAGAATTTATTTTTTATCTATCTCACAAAATTATGTTCAGAGTAAAAAAAAAAACTTTTTTTTTTAAAAAAATTTATTTCATCAATTTATTTAATATAAGCAAAAAAAAATAGTGAAGTTAAAATTATTAAAAAAATTTCAATTATTTTTATAGAGCTAAATCAAAGTGACTGTTAGTTGGCATATTTTGTCTTCAATTTGATAAGTTATTCGTAAAGCTTTATAAATTAGTAATGAACTAGATTCGAGGGTTTAATCGGCTAATTTAAATTTTTTTTTTTTAAATGCAAAAAATATTTTGCTATAAGTTTTTAGTTATTTAAAAATATCCATTAATTTTTAATTTAGAATGAACACAAAAGTATAAATATAAATAGAAAAAAAATTAGTTAAATTTAAAAGCAAATTTTATTTTCATTAGTAACTAACCCTCTTTGAATGGGCTTTACGATTTGTGGATAACAATACAAAAAAAAATTTCAAAATATGAATGTGGTTTTAAGAGCCATTCTGAAAAAGGAACTGTGAATTTTCATAAAATCAAACTTCCTTTAGAGAAAGAAAAAAAAATTTATCTTGTGATGAAAAATTTTTTCTGAAGATGAAAGAAATTGAACAACTTTTTCTAAACCCATGTCAGAAGTCTGATTTGAGGATTTCTGATCTGTCAGTTGTTTCAACTTGAGATGAAATTTTTAACCATCAGAACAAAAGATAAAATTTTTTTTCTTTTTCTGTGTAGGAAGTTTTATTGTATGAAATTTCACAATGCCTCTAAAAAATGTATTAGCCAAAACATAGTCTTTACTACCACTTCTTAATGCATATAGCATACTTAGAGACTTTTTGTGTGGACCATTGAAACATTTTGCAGAACAATTCTTAAACCCTTTAAAAAAAAAAAATTCTTGATTTATTGGATCCATTGAATTTATTTTGAAGATTTCGAAGCTTTTTCATCACTAATTCTTTTTCCGGTAAAAACTTTCCCATTAAGTAAAATCATCTAGTTTTCGGTTTTGTGAAATTAATAGAAAAGAACAAAGTGTTAAAACTTTTTTTATTTTGGTTTTCATTTCTACTGCATAAGAAAATTTTGGTAAAACTCTACAAACTTAAAATTTGGACATTTTCACTGTAGTGCACTTTACAGTGATTTTGCACATCATTAGCAGACTATAACTTTTGATGCAACTTTGTAAGATGCATTTACATAACTAGTAAAAACTGTTCTATGTGAAAATTCTTCACTAAATGTACCACACTTTAATATTTTAAAATTTGACTCTGCTTAATTTGTAGAACTTTAAAAGGATATTTTTAATGATACAAATTTAAATTTTTTCCTTTGTTTCATTTATAGGAGCAATTTAAAATATTTTAATCTCTAAGAAAAAAATGAAGATTTTTTAATATTTTCTAGTACTAAATTTTTTCATTAAAAGTTTTTTGATAAAAAATCTTCAAATTGTAAGCATACAAGAATCGATTATTTTTTAATTGCAAATTGGTTTTTGAATAAGCAGATTTTTAATTTTCACAAAAAAAAAAAATATTTTTCTAAAGTTTTTTATTAACATTTTGAAAGGATATTTGATGAAAATTTTGAATTATGTATCAATTCATAGAATAAAAAAACTGGAAAATCTATTTTAACATAGACAATAAAAAAATCTTCCTTGAAAATCAATTGGTAGGATAATGTTTTCATAGATTTTTATTGAAATGTGTTAATTTAACATTTAACTATTAATATCCAATATGGAATTTTATTTCTGTTAAATTGAAATTTGAAAAAAATTAGGAGATATTTAAAGCATAATGACTAAAGATAAATAATTTTTTTTAACCTCCAAAGGTAAAGTTAGGACAGAGCTACATTCCAAACTTCCGGAGTACAACTCAAACTATATTTTTTTTAAATAAATAATAACAATAATAAAGACAAAGTTATTGACTCTTGTTCGACTCGATGGCTTGAATGTTAGTTATCAGATACTTAAAACTTGTCATTTGTCTCACCGTTTTGTACTTAAGAAAAAATGTTTTTCAGCACTCTATTTTTCAATGTTTGCAGTTGTACACATGTTTAAAGTATCAAAGATAAAAATATCAATGATCTACTTTGTTTAAAATTAGAAGTTATAGTAGTAGTAGTAGTAGTTCTTGCTGCGACACCTAACATGTAAATTGTCTGAGCCCATCACCGCCAATTGGCTGTGTAGAGCTGTAGCAACCGATTCCATTGAACTTATCTAAGGTCATTTTAAAATTAGCTGTTGACTTAGATTTCACCACATTTTCTGGCAACTTATTCAAATTCGGAACTACTTTATTTGAGAAAAATACATGTCTGGCACTTACTGCAGTCGCAAAATCAACTGGAAAACTTTCTCTCTGGACTCTGATGCTATTTCCTCTTAATGCCCCGACTGGTCTCTTGTTTTCTGATTTATTCACTACATTCTTGACCAAGCCTACCTTTTCTATTCCATTCACTAGTTTGTACATTTCAATCAGGTCTCTTCTCACTATTCTTTCACTCAGCTTTGTCAGTCCTAATTTCGTCAGCCTCATTTCATAAGACATGTTTCTTACAGACAAAAGTAATTTTGTTGCCCTCTCTTGCACCTTTTCTAACGCATTCACATCCCTTTTCATACTTGGATTCCTTTTCATACTGCGTAATATAGGTGGGGTCTCACCATGGATATATACAATCTTACCCACAGTCTTTCCTCTCTACTTGTAAACGTTCGCTTTAGCATTCCAAGTACCCTACTCGCTTTCGCACAAGCACTTTTAATTATCATTTTTAATAAAAAGTGAAGTTTTAATCAAATAAGTATACATTAAATAAGAATTAGTGTTAATTAATTTTTTTATGTATAATCTTAATAATTGAGCAATTTTTATTTTATAATTTGGGAGAAAAATCAAACTTTTGTGTTACCTTTTCTTTTTAAATTTTATTACATGATAATAAGCATATTTTGCTATAAAAATAAATTAATTTTAATAAAATAATAATAAAAAATAAGGCTATTGATAAAGGATGACTAAAATCTAGCCTATAACGGAGTACAAGGATTAGTCGCACACTAGTAGCCTGTAAAATCAAACTTTAAAAAAATTTTCAATTTTTTTTTTTAAAACCATTTAAAGTTTCTTGCTCAACCACTTCTCTTGGTAAAATATTCCAAAAATTTTCTATTCGGTTTGTAAAAAAATTGGTTCTTGGAATGCAGTTTCGGACTAATTGTTTTTCAAAGCCATAATTGTGACTTCTAGTATCGTAATGGTTAGATAACTTATTTAGAGGATGATGCCATTTAACTTGATCTATATTTTTTACTATTTTAAATTGTTCAATTAGACCACCTCACAAGAATGATGAGATTTTGTTTTACCAAACGATCTCCATATTCAATGTTTCTTAGCTCACCTATGATTTTAGTCGCTCTTCTTTCAACTCTTTCAATACTGGCAATGTCTTTTTTAAAATATGGATTCCAAACTTGGACTGCATATATTCTAAGTGAGGCCTTACTAAAGATTTATAAAGTTTTTTAATCTCTGAATTGAACAAACACCTAATTTTAATTTTAAACCTTGATATAAATTGTATTCTTTTTTTAAATTATTTTTTTACTAGAACATAGAATAAGGCAAAGAAAACGTGGATTCGATTGCTTATTGATTAATTGAATTAATTAAATGTTAAATTATTAAGTTATACCCTTATTTGTGTGACTTTGCTAAAGTCTATGTATGTGACCAATTCTCATTAACTGCTTTGAATTTCTTAAGCTTAATTAAATTTAATAGAATTAAATTTTTTTTTCAAAAACAAATGATTAATTTGTATACTATTCAATTTTTAGATATTTTTAGTCTTATCTGTGTTTTGACCTTTTTAAATTGTTAAAAGTTTAAATAATTCAAGACAGTCTATTCAAGTATTTCCAAACAAGTACTTAAATTTTTTAAAGCACAAGTCTTGTTCAAGTGTTTTTCTCCAATTTTAAAAACTTTAGCTTCTTCAAATTTTGTTTTTTATTTTGAAAATAAAATTTTAGGTTTTAGAAGCCAAAAAAAATTGATGGGAATATTTTTTTTAAAAAGAAATCAATTAAAAAGTTTAAAAGTTCCAGTTTGCTTTTTTTTAAATTAAAACTAAAAAAAAAATTTAAATTAGAAAATGCTAACTGCATTGAGCAAGACATGGCATATTGAATGTTTTGTGTGTTTTTCATGCAAAAAATTACTTAACGATGAAAGCTTTCTGGAAATTGAAGATTCTGCTTTTTGCAAGTAAAACAAAAAAAAATTTTTTTATTTAAAATTGAAAATTTTTTAAAAAAAGAGAATGCTATGTGTGCAACATGGCACCCAAGTGCAAGCGATGTAGTAAAGCGATAATAGAAAATTTTATATCAGCATTGAACGGCTACTGGCACCCGAACTGCTTTGTGTGTCAAGAGTGCGCTGTGCCGTTCAATTCGTCCTGTTTTTTCGAGTATGCCGATTTACCCTACTGCGAGTTTCACTATCATCAAAAAAGAGGCAGTCTTTGCTCAACATGCCAAGCACCCATTAACGGACGTTGCATCACTGCTCTAAATAAAAAATTTCATCCAGAGCACTTTACATGCTCGTACTGTCTCAAGCAACTAAGCAAAGGAACTTTCAAAGAAAACAACGAACGACCTTTTTGTCAACAATGTTATAAAAAGCTATTTTATTGAAGTGTAAATTTTTTAAATAAATTTTATTCTGCAAAAAATTTTAAAATTTTTATTCTATTTTATCAAAAAAATAAAGATTATGAATTAATTCCTAAACAAATAAGCATTGCTAAATTAGAATAAAAATAAAGTCTCAACAACAATTTATTTAATCTTTAAATAAATAAGTCTATTTCTTTTATTTTAGTTGTATTAGAGAGAAAAATAGACACCGTTAAAAAATAGAAAAATAATGTTTTTAAAACAGAGCAAAAAATGATCAAAGTCTTCCACATTTGATTAAATTTTAAAATTCATTCATTCATTATCACTTTGTTTAATAAATATTTATTTAAAATTTTTTCAATATTTATTTAAATTTAACATTACTGGATTATCAACAACGCTTGCTAAGGCTAGATTTAACTAACTTGAGTACAAGAAGATTAGGAAGTAATCTAATTCAGATTAAAAAATTGAATTTGATTAAAGAATCAATTACAGTCTTAACACAAAACCTGAGATTTAATTTTTTTTAAGTGGTGAATGGATGGATGGATTAACTCTTGGAAGATTTAGTAAATGCAAAGAATCTGAAATTTTAATAAAATTTTAAAATATAAAAATAATTACAGTTACAATTAAAGTTTAATTTTTTCTTTGGCTGAAAATTTTTTGATTTTATTATAAAAAATGAAGCCCCAAAAAAAATTGGTAGAAAATTCAAAATTTTTAATAAAAAAATCAAATAGAAAAATCAAGGAGAACATGGTGAAGCCGCTAGGACCGGCATAAAAACTCAAAATTTTGATTCTTTATAAATAGTGAATTAGTTTTTAAATAAAAAGACAAATATTTAAATAAATTTTACAAAATAAAAAATATTTAACTGTTTTTGTCAACTTTTTTTTAAAGTTGAAAAAAAAAATCTTTGTTAAATTAACTTCAAATGAGCTATGATTTGTCGTGTAACACACGAAAAAAAACTCCAAACATAGTCTTTGAAAAAGTTAAAATAAATTATCAGTTTATAGAAAAAATAAATTGAGTCGTAAAAGAAAGCTTCCTTTATAACATTCATTTAGACAAAATAAATTGTGGCAAGAGATCAAGAACAACAAAACTGATGACTGCCCTTAATGTGGAACCAATGGAGAGAGTATTGGTAAAGAGAAAACTGTTCTTCATAATGAGATTAGCAAACAAAAAATTTACAGAAACACTAGTGAACAATATCCTAAATGAAACAAGAGATAAAGAAAATAGAACAAGCAAAAAATCCGTGATAGATGAAATGAAAACTATACTAGAAGAAAAAGACAATATAGAAAATATGGCAGCCAAAGTAAGTGAAAGGATAAAACTTAAAAACATGCTTAACGAAGAAGAAAGCAAAGATAGAAAAATGGAATCAATAAGGTGCCTTTTTAGAGAATCGAGTGAGAAAAGCAGAAAAATCCTAGAACTACTCCTCAAATCATATTAAAATAGATCCTATTTTATTTTAAAAAAAAACTGCAAAATTTACTTTATTTGAAGTAGATTTTTTTTTAATTAACATCACCCATAAAGTGTTTTCTGAAATAAATAATAATAATAATAATAAAAAGATGAAAAAATTAATTTTTGAAAATAAGATTGGTGAAAACTTAATGTAGAAATATAGACCCCTATTTGACATCTATTATTTGAGAACAATTAATTGACATTCTTCCATAGAATATTTAAAAAAAAAGGAAGAAATCTTTTAGAAATAAATTTCAAATATTTTTTTGATATTTTTGCTTTTTTTTGTGGATTAACACCTAGAATTAATTTGGCAAATAAATAAAAATTTTTTCAAAAGTTTTGAAGTCAAACATAGTTTAAAAATAAATAACTTGATTTTTACAATGTATGCTGGCAAAAACAATTTCTAATAATTTTTTTCAATGTCTAAATTATTTTTAAAACGAAAATTTAAATTTTAAATTAAAATAAATAATTTTTGTCTTATTTTTCGTTCTTAAATTGAGGCTAAGTTTTTATCTAAAGTATTTAAGAAATAAAAATAACAAAACAATTTAAAAATTTTAATTTTATTTTCAAGTTTAAATTTAATTCTGGCTTGATTCCAAAAACTTGTATGAAAAATTTTCTAATTGAGTAGCATCGTTGGTGAGTATAGACTAATAAAACGCTTAAGTTTTACACAAAACAATAAAATTTTTCGAAAATTTCTAGATTCATGCCATTAGGAGTAAAAATCACATGTTAACATTTGGCTCAAAAGATTACCTACAAGTTAAAAAAAAATAATCAGAAAAAATGAGTTAAAAAAAAACAAAATACTTTTAATTCCACTTGATATTTGTAGAAAAAAAGTACTTGTTTTTCAACTACCAAGTTTTAAAAAAATAAAATTATGTAAGATTGTCTTTATTAAATTTGATACTTGAATAAATATTTTTAAAAATTTTACATCATATTAGTTATATAATTAACAAGTTTCGATCATTAATTTGAATGAATCTGAATAATTTAAAAAAAAAAAAAGAAAATTGTTTGTAGAAAAATTTTTATTTTATTTTTTTGCATTATTATTTGGTTTAATGATAACAATCAGCTTTGAAATTAATTTGTACCGGATTAGGCTAATCCGAGCAAAAAGTTTATCACTTTTTTGTAAAGAATTATTGCGCAATTTTGTTTGCGATTAGGATCACAACTAGAGTTTACCTTGGGTGTAATTAAATTAAAAATTTTAATTAAATTTGTCAAAAGAAAAATATCCCAAGCACTGTGATTAATTTTGCACTTAACCCTCAACGATTGACAAAACAATGTTGAGATTTAACTAAATTTTTTTTCTCTTTTTTTTTTTTTGTTTGTTATTTTTGTTTTAGACGAAATTTAAACTCAATTATCATCACTCGTGTTATACGAGATATGTTATTTTAATTTTTGTAGGAAAGAGAGAAAAAATTTTTTTTTTTTTTCTATTTTTATTTAAATGTAAAATAAAACAAAAACTAGAAAATAGGCATTTAGAATTCATATCCAGTGTAGGCGCACTTGTTTCATTAACCTTAAAAAGTCACTTTTTAAATTAAGTAATTAAAATTTAAATTTCAAATTTTATTATGACAGTTTAGGCTAATAAAAAATAAGATATAAAAATCTACTTGATTTAAGCATCGGCTTCCATTCAATTTTAGCCGTGTAACTTCGACAATAAAAACAAATATCCATAAATAAAAGTTAAATATTTTAAGTTTAACTAAGGTGATATATTCGCTTTTATTTCTAGACTCATAAATCCCAAGAAAATTTAATTTCTAAAATTCATTTAAGATAATTTAGACTTTTTTTTTGAAACATCATGTTCCGAATATCACTGTTCAAAGTGGGCCTAGTGGCCATGCTCTTTTTCATTTTTGCCTCAAATGTATTAAATTATGTCAGCATTGCCACTGAAGTATGGGACAAACGTATGCTTAGCTCTTTGTGGAAAGGATGTTCATTTTCTACCAGCTCTTCTGCTATCGTTACACGTGAACGTTGTTTTAAAGAGAACCCGCCGGCTTTGATAGCCACCGGAACAGCCCTCAACATTCTCAGTCTCATCCTAATACTGGTATCCCAAGTGGCCATTTTTTCAATAAAGTTCAAAGACAGCATCGCTTTGTATTTTGTAATCGGTGCCGAAGCGGTTACTCTTCTGTCTCTTCTATTCAACTCGATAGGCTGGTTCTTTGTTTTTGACTTCAACTATCAGCAAGTAGTCATCAATCTTGGTTGGAGCTTTTGGCTTTTGGTGCCAAGTTTTGCATGTTCCATAATTGCGGCAGTGATTGGCTCGTCCATCCTCGGCTGCACTTGTGTCACCAACAATTTGGAAAGACAAAGAACCAAAAGCTATCCTGCTAGCACTCACACAATTCCAGTATTCATTGCCCAAGATGCCAATGACCCACAGGTTCTTAGACTCTAAACGCCTTTTTGACCCAATCAATGCATATAGATCAAATCGCTTTGTTTTTTTCGTTTTTTTTTTATAACGATAAATTTTTTTCTAATAAAATATTTTTAAATTTGAAAACTTTTATTTTTTAAAATTTTCCTAAAAAAAAAGAAGAAAAAAAAATTATAAAATTTAAAACTGTTCAAAACAGAGTTGTAAAAAAAAATCTTTTTTAATTATTTTGTCGATAAATTTTGCTTGCCTGTGCTTGTTGTGCCTTTCGGAATGCTTCTTCGACCAATAGTCGGTCATGATACAGCTGATTTCGTTTTTCTTGCTCAAGTTTTTTGTAAGCAAGTTTGTTGTCTTCTTTAAATTGGTTTTCATTTAATTTATAAAGGGTTTCTAGGTTGCGTTTATTGGTCAAATTTCTCAGATAGGCCAATTTAGCTTGTTCTTTAGCTTCAACATCAATTTTCCTAGATTTTAAATACATTTATTAATTATCAAGAATGATCAGTAAAGAATTGTTAAGTTTATGAAATTAAATGTTATGGTTAAATCACTTTAAATTTTGGCAAATAAAATGCATCTAAAATTTTTTAAATTTTTTTTTTGATTCTAAATGTCATTATTTGAATTTTCAGAGTACTTATGATTAATAGAAAATCTTGAATGTTTTTTTTCAACAATTAACTGAATGGAAATTTGATATCTTTTTTATCTTTATATTTTTTATTAATGCAGATTCAGCATTATTAATTATAATTAATAAGAAAAAAAGTTAATTCTGTACAGAAAACTTTTTGTTTTAAATTACTTTTTGAGCTTAAAAGTTAATTTACCTTTTTGTTTTAGCTGATATTTATTAAATGCCATTTTAGATTAAAATAAAATGAGTGACATAACCTTATTTAGATTTAGTCTTTATAATTTTTCTCATTAACTAATATAAATTAAACTATTTTGGAAAATTAAACAAAATTTAATCATTAACTGTAAAAGAAAAATAAGCAAACACAAAGTTAACTAGTCTGGTCAACAATTGGACTAAAGCTAATATAGAAAACTTGAAAAAAGTTAATATTTAATTTTCTATATAATTCTATATAATTTTATTTAAGAAATATTTTAAAATTAATCAAATCTATAAATCAGCTTGTTTAAAATAGTTTTTGCAATTGAAAAAAATCATAAATTTTCCAGATAATAAATTATAAATTCTATGTTAAAGGAGATTTATTTTTCAAAAAATTTCTATAATTTTTAATTATTTTCAACTAGTCAAAGTTGACATGACTTAAATTTTTTTAAACGCCTAAAATCCTGCGAAGCTTTTTATAGCTTTGTGCTAAATTTTTTCTTTTAAATAAATTTTAATAATTTTTTATCTAAAATAAAAAAATACTTAAAATGTCATATTATTAGGTGATGTCTTGAATAATTTATCAACTAGAACTTATTAAAATTCAATGCATCATTCAAATGCTTCTTTATTCTTCTTAAGAATCTAGTAACGTTCTTGATTCCTTAATTAGCAACTCTATTTTTTATACTGTTTTTTATTATTATTTAATAAAGAAAAAGTTATAACAATCTTTCTATTGTTTCATATTACATTACATGGTAGCAGCGTGAAAGATGGTCACTTCTAGTCAGAGGAAAGCAATCAAGACATTTATTCAAAGTTGGACAGCTGAAGTAAAGAATAAGCTATTGATGGAATTAGACGCAAATGTGAAGAAGATAAAAGATCTTCAACTATAGATAGCAGGAAAATACTCTAATATATCTGTGTTAGACACAGTTAAGAAATTTGATCGATATTTAAAACTACTACTAGATAGAGACAATTCAAAGCTTTTTTAGTATTTGAATAGATTTGTTATTTTAATTATTTTGAATGTTGTAGTTCTCTCAATATGTTACTGGAAGAATAACAAGGATAGTTGTTTAATAGTTTATTGCAATAATATAAATATAATGTAATACATCGAGCATTTAAAAGAGGTTTTACACAAAGAGTGGTTAAAGATTCCGACTGAGTACGTACAAAAGTTGATTGAATCTATGCCAAAAAGAGTTTTGGCTTGTTATAAGGCCAAAGGCGGTCATTAAATAGTAAAAATTTCTAAACTTTGGAACCGTTTTTTTTTTTTTAATTTATTGTATCCATTTTTTCTTTTGTGATTTTTTTTTGGGATTTTTTTTTCACTTAATTTTTTTTTGATATTATGATCTTGGATTGATGACAAATAAAAATTTGAAAAAAAACCCGCTTTTTTTTATTTTCCCGCCTATTATATATGCATAAACAATTCTTTTGTTAACGAAAAAAAAAAGATTTCTAAACTTTTGCAGCATACTGTATAATATAATAATATAATGTCTACTTAAAAGGATTGTGTTTGTTTCTTATATATAGCGTTGACATCTGTATCTCGTTCTAGAATCAGAATGGAATTCTATTCTGATTCTAGAAGTATTGCGAGGCGTGTTAATTAATAACATATTAATAACATTAATAATATAGTCTCGTATTCTATTCTAAATAGCTAAAATACCAACTCTGGTCAACTTAAATGTGATTGTCTCACAGTGTATTACTGATGTATCTAATGATGTTCATGCATTAAGCTAGTCGCTAGTATTTAATAGTGTGAAAATTATTGGTCGTTCGAGATAGGAACTTGTAAAAATTTTATTATTATTTTCTTTTCCTATTTTTGTTCCTTTCTTTATCATTATTTGTTTAGGACTAGAAGTGACCATTTTTATAAAAAGATATTATTTAATTTTTAAGAGAATATAATAGAGAAAAACCAGATTCTAACAGACCCGAAAAGAAAAATATGGCGGTTATAGTTTATGTGATAGTCTAGGTGAATTTGAAGATTGGTGTAAAAAACATCCTAAAATTCTCGAAAATGAAAATGAAGTTTTTTTAATTAACAATAAGATTTGTGAGGGCCAAGAGATATATTAGTTCGATTTCTACCCATTTTGATGTTGATGCTCCTTACAAGCTAGTTTGACAAAGGTTTCCTATTCTCATTGTAGCAAATACAATTCTTACCAATGGGCTAAAGAATCGAAAGAAATAAAGATACTAGATGATAAGTTTTATATTACTTCAGATGATTTTAATAAGATTACTGATTCTGAATTTAAGCTTTATCGATCTTGAAAATTTACGACTTTTGATCATTTTGTGAAGTTATTTAATATATGATGCAACTGTCCGTCCTAGTTTTCTTAAAGAGTATATATGCAAGCATGCTGTTGGTATGGCTATTAGATTAAAAGAAATCAGTCCTCCATTAATAGCTAAATTAGTACCAATCAGACAACAAAGAAGGAGAGGCAGACCTACCTTAGCAAAAAAAGCACTTATTAGAGAATGATTTTTTAATAATTTTTATGTCTTCATTTTTAATTTCTTTTGCAATAATATTGACAATAAATTAATATCCAAAAAATATTTTTTTCTACATCCAAATAATGAATACAAATACCCATTTAATAATAATCCCTTTAATAAGAAGAAGATGAATTAATTTGAATATTTGTAGAAAGGCAAGTAAGAATTAAAAATAAAAAATTATGAATTATTAATTTCTTGCGGTGGCATTGTGAATTTTGGTAAATATCTTTTTTTCTTAGGGTCTAAAACTTGTAACTAATTTTAGACCTAAAGTAAAAAAGCTATTACAATTTGAAATTTTCTTTTTGATTTTTGTTCTAAAATTTACCATATCATAACACATCATGTAATATTAGGCTGTATAGAAAAATGCTTCCAGATTATTAACAGATAATATTTGAATTTTTGAAGAAAATTAGTCAAAAACAAAAAATGAATTATTATAAAATGACTTTTTTTTTGTCAGCTTAATTAATTCATTAAAATAATTAAAGCAATCTGTCCTAATGAAATTGTCTAAAATTTAATTTATAGCTAAATTTTTCTTCACTTCTCGAGGAGATCAATCAGATGTTGGTCTTTTAGCAAATGATTTATTAGTCTATTAGTCTCAGGGTGATATCTTGAGGAAATGTTTTGTGCCAGACCTCAATACTGTTATTGTTCTGGCAATTTTTAGACAAACGACTACATGAACATGCTAAGTTTACTTTGAACCAAGCGATTTTTTAATTAAAAATACAAAATTTTTCAAAACATTGGTACTGTAGACATATGAACCAAAAATTGTCTTTTTTCTTTGTTAAATTTCTATTTGTTCATTGTTTGTTAAAAAATTCACAATATCATGAAGAAAAAAGAATTTTTTTCAAAAAATAAAATTAAAATTTCTTATTAAACTATTTTTTTATTTTAACTTTAGAAAATATTATCCCCAAACGGATGAAAACCCTTGAAATATTTGTCTTGGAAAATATTTGATGGTCTAAGGAAAAAATTTTCGGCTTTTTAAAAACTTGCTAAAGAGCGTTTTTAAAAAAAAAAATTTTATCAGATGAAAATTTATGCTTTTGAATTTTTATAATATTGATACATTTTTGCATATAGAAAAAAAATTGATACTAACCCTGAGTCAATACGCTGTGTGAAATGTTGTTTAAGTTCTTTTTTTCCCAAATTTCGGTCCATATTTTTCAAATCAACCAATTCAGTTCTTCTTTTCTCAAAGTCAGCCACTTGTTGATAATAATTTCGATGATATTGATCACGAACTTGCTGTCTGTCGAATTGCTCATTCATTTTTTCAATTCTTTCCTGTTCACGTTGAGCTACTCTTTCTCTCTTAAAGTCTATATTATCCATGCTAGTGCTTACAAAATTATTCGGTCTTGCCTTGAGACCGGGTCTATTCGGTAGACCAATATTTACTTTTGGATTACCAAAACGATCAGGAACATCTTAAAAAAATTTCTTATCAAAAATATTTTATTTAGTTAATTTAGGAAAAAAAATTAATCTAAAAAATATTTTTAAAAAAAACATTTCCAGTGTCTTGGAGCCGGACACTTACTGGAATTAAGGCTTTGTCGTTTTGGCTTTGTATTTTTTTTAAAAGAAATTTCTGTATTAACTGATTTATTTTCTTTTATTTCGTCTTTATCCTCATCGCTTTGGCACAAAAATGTAACTGACCTTGATCGATTGTTACATCTATGCTCATTTCTCACGTCATCATATAATTTCTTTATTTTATCCAAATACTCTTCGTAGTATCTATTGGATTTTTCTTTGATTTCTTCCTCGTCCAAGCATCTAGGTGGCGTAACAGGTCTATGACAACAGCAGCTGTTTGATCGCTCAATTTTTTGGCTATTTGAATGTAACAAATGTTTATTATTTTGAATCTGAATGCGGATTTTTTCGTCCAACTGATCTGGAGTTAGCTGAGAGCCAATGATGGTCTTGTTAATTGATTCAGCATCAACTGCAGCAGGATTTGACCGTATTGAACGGTAATAAACAGGTGCAGTGCTGGGCATAGTTGACAAAAACGAAGTGGTCTCAACACTAGAGCCTGACAGTGTTGGATAAATTAAGTTTGAATACATTGGGTAAAATGGAACAAAATAAGGCCATATGTCATAAATCATTCTGGGCATGATTACGTGGTCTAGATAGGGGGTTTCATTTGCCCGAATGGGATATCCGGGCAAGCTCTTAAGCGGATATTCTTCATTTAATTCCTCGAGGTATTGTCTGGCTGTTGATGGCAAGTTGAATTCAAATTTTATGCGTTCAAACATGGCATCTGGAATCCAAATAGCTTCATTGAATGGAAGAGTGCGGGTTTTTCCATTGCAAAATTTGACTGTCAACTGTGAGTCCGAATCTGTGGCGTTCGAGCTGCGTTTTTCGTAGCCTTCAAGCACCTCAGCTGGAGCGTACTTTTCTTTTGCATCTATCAGAGCCAATACTTTGTCGTTTGTTCTTACAGAGTGAGCGTATGCATCGTTATAGTGAATTATGTCATAAATAGCTGTGTCTTGATATATGCTGTCGAGATATTTGCCATGTTCATTTGGGCCAAATTGTACCATAAAGCGATGCGCCAATATCTATCAATAAAAAAGTTAATTTTTTAATTTTTATTTTAAATTTTATTTTAAAAAAAAATTTCTTAAGGCTTTTTTGACTTGATAAAAAAATAAAAAGTGAAATTCAACCCTGACTAAAATAATTTTTAACAAGAATAAAAAAAATAAAAATTTAAAAAAATTTTTAAACTAATAATTAATTGAATGCTTTTTTATATTTAAAATATTTTTTAAAAAAAATTAATGCAAATATTTAATTTTAATTTTAAAATAAGAAGTTGCAAAAATTTAAAAATACAAATATTGAAAATGCTTAATATTTGAAAAACACTGCTTGGCTTTTATAAAACTAAAAACATTTTACTAAATTTAAAAAAAAAAAAAAACAAACTTTTTTTTAGACTAAAATTAAATTTTTTCCAGAGGCGTTTTAGCTTGCATGCCTATTAGAATTAATAGGAAAGCCAATAAATTAACTCAAAGTAAAATATTGCAACAAAAAAAAAAAACTTAAAATTAAAATAGCTTTTTTATTTAGGTCTTTTGAAAAATGTATCATTCAGATTTATTCGGCGCAAAAACTCTGTAACTCTGCAAAAATACTTTATTAGAAAAATCAAAAATAAAATAATATTGCAGATTAGTTGCAGATAGAAAATTTGTGTGATTCAAGCTTTGTATCAGTTGATAAATTTTCAAAACAAGTTTTGGACCTAAATAAAAAAGTTGTTTCAATTTTAAGGTTTTTTTTTTCCAAAATCTCAAATAAAATAATAATTTTTCTTTAGATCCTATTTAAAATTTATTACATGAAATATTTATTAAAACTTAAAGCTTGTTTTTAATGCAGAACCAAGGTTTAAAACATGCCTTTTGAGCATTGGATGTAGTTTAGATAGTGTTTAATAGATGCAAAAAATCCTGAAAAATGCTTGGTTGCATCATTTTTACCTATAAAATAAAAAATTTATTTTCTTATTTTTTTAGATAAACCAAATCAAAGATCAATTCAAACCTTATTGATGCTTTATTATTCGTCTTTTGATTTAAATCAGAAAATTATTCTAGGCAAAAAGATGCAACAAAATTTGTTGCACTAAATTTTTTAACGATATTTTATTTTAGTAAATTTTAATTTATCAAAATAGGAAGAAATTTTTCTTTTTGAAATTCACAATACCATTATGAATATGAATATTTATTTATTATTATTTAGAAAAAAACCTCCTAATTATTTATTTTTTTATTTATTTAAAAAATAATTTGGGAAAAGTTTTTTACAGGGCAGTCCGAATGGCACAGCCTTCTTTTCAGCTCACATGGTTGAAATATGATTAAAATTAATAAGTCTATAGTTTCACAGTGCAATACTATGATCTAATATGCGTAGCATATTGCTAGTATTAAACACGGTGTAAAACATTAGACTAGATTGTTATTAATATTATTATTATTCACTCTATTTTCCTTTATATATTTTTGTTTTCCTTATTATTTGTTAAGGCTAGAAGTGGCCATCTAAAGTTATTATTATATAATTTCTTTTATTATTTGTGTTATAACCGCGAGCCACTAGATCCTAACAGATCCGGACAAACACGTCCAATTATATAGGTTTATAACATATGTTTTAATTATATGTGTACAATTAGAGTAGAAAAGTTAATATTTATATAATATATACAATGTAGAATTAAATTTCTGCTAAGAAATTTGTGTGTTTATGATTGAATCAAAGGGTGTTTGGTACTTTTAGTTGTTTCTGTCAGAGCCCTGAATCTCGAGAGCTATTAATACGTGGCTGTGTCTGATGGTGATAAATTTTGAAAAAAGCTTGTTTGCTCGGTCATCGATCAAGTCGAAAAAACCTCCTAAATTTTCTTTAATTTTTATTTTGAGTGAGCATTAGCTCGATTCATATAACAAATAAATAAATAATAAATTAAATAAAGAACAGTAAAACAGCTTTTTAATTATTTTCTTTAGTTAAAGTAAAAAAAATGGCAAATAAATTTTCAATATACGCAAGTAGCCAAAAAGGTACAACTACTGCTGTCTCTACTTGAGTGTGTAATGAGGATTTAATAAATGATTAGTACAAATACAGCTTTAAATAGTTTATTAAATAATTGTTGAGCTCTCATAATTTATGTATTCTATACAGTATGTTGCAAAATTTAGAAACTAATTATTTTGTTATTATTTCAAATAAAAATTATCATTTTTTAAAACCAATAATTTTGTGTCAAGAACACGGACTTATAATTGAGACTAGATGTAAGCTAGTAGACAAATGTCTTCTGTAATGTCTAACTAGAAGTGTCTAACTTATGAGATACATGACAAATATATTAATTCTTACTTATCTTTGTGCATCAGTTATTCGACAATTTGATAAAGTGATAAAAATAACTGTAACTGTTGATAATTTTTGAAAAAACATATCAAAAAAAAAGAGGAAGACTAACCAAAGCCTTTAAAGCACTTTTCGTAGATCAAATTTTTTGATTAAAATTATAGTAACAAAAATTTACTATTCATTTAAATAGTCCTTCAGCAAATAATTTTTTTTAAAATTAATTTTTCTTATCAGTATAATTTAATTATTCTATTTAAAAAAAAAAAAAAAAAAGTGAAAATTTTTGAATAAATATTTACTTGATTCTGTATTTTTCCTTTGTAGTAATATCCATCTAAATTTGATCTAGCAAGAACAGGTTTGCTAGCAAGCAAACTACCGGCGTCAGGAGTATAAGCTATATCTTTGTTAATCGGATAATTATTTTGTACAGTTAAACCACAAACAGTTCCGTCATACAACACTTTGACAGGTCTAAATCTGCTCCAGGCTACAGCTTTGTTCGGAATTCGTCCATCTTGTGTTAGAACCACCTTAGGGAATGAGACAAACGAGGGATAAATGTAATCATCGGGTTTGTTTAGCCATTTTGGATAGGCAAATGAATTGACTAAAGGAGCAGGTACTGGAAATAAATTGGTCAAAGAACGAGAAACAACTGGTCCTAGTGTTGTGTATCCAGCAGCATTTAAGGCCAAATTAGTTAATTGTACATGTGTAGACAAATCTTGATTAATTGGAGTTATTTTCTCGACTCCATATCGACCAATATTGACTATTTTAAAAAAACCCCTAGTCATGGTTGATAAATTTTGTAAAAATTCAATCGCCGAACGGTCCTCATCACGTCCACTTGTTATGTAGATGCAATGAACTGGTCTTCCTCTCGAGTGATAGGATATTTGATTAAGAACTTGATAGGGCTCTTGATCGGGAATGTCATCAGTAACAAGCACTACTGCATGATTCATTTCATCTTTGAGAGCAGTAATCAAGGCATCTAAAGTGTTTGTTCCCGTTTTGGTCTCCAAATCTTTTATCCAATTGATAGCTGAATTAACTGTGGACGTGTTCCATAGAACCATGCTTGACGCCCACGGATACACTTCGGTACTAAAGGCAATCAAGTTGAAAAGTCGGTTTAGATTTAGCTTGGCTAATACTGATTGTTCAAGCAAGTATTGAATGAGTTGTTCTTTGACAGTGGTCAACGAGCTGTACATACTGCCCGATATGTCCAAACAAAAAGTCACGTTTGGCTCCCTGATACCCAGGAATATGTTCAAACTGTTAATCAGTTTATTTGACATGGCTAAATATATTCTACGAAAATTAAACGATTTTTGCTAAATTCTCGTTATTATTTAAGGAGTTATGATTTTTTATTGTTGCTTAGTAATTAGTAATAAATTTTAATATTAACTTTTTATCAAATTTTTCTGCTCGTAGTCATAGATATTGGGGGTAATTTGAATTATGCAATAGATCAGTGTATTTTTATTTGAACCAATTTGTTTAATTTGTCACAAGTTTAAATAGCTAGTTTAAAGCTATTTTTTATTAATCTCTTAGGATTTTTTTAGCTTAAGAACATTTTTAAAGCAAGTTATTTGATTTAAATACCTAATCATTTATTTCAAATTCTAAGCACAAAAATAACTATTTAATTTTTAGATTGAAAATAAAACTAAAACAAAACTAAAATTCTTCATATTTTATTTTATTTGAATATTGCGAATTTTAAAACAACATTTCAAACCTTTTGTGCACTGATCATCGATAATGAATGAAAAAAATTTCAGATTTAAATAATTTCTTTCAATTTTTTTCATTCTTTGAGAAGATTAAGAATTAAAAATAAATAATAAATTTTAAATAATGCCTAACAGATCATGCTTTATTAGCCATTTTAATATCTATGAAATACTTTTTTTTTCAGAAAGCAATTTTGATACTGCTTGGTTCCAAAAAAAGTAGTCACGTGGATTTAGATCTGGCGAATTTGATTTTTTGATAAATTTGAACAAATTATTCTCACATTGTGGTGGTCAATTAAAATAACTTGTAATTTTGTAAATAGCTTTATTTTATCTAAAATGTAATTGGTGGAAAATGGCCGTTCTGGGTCAGTTTAAATAGCTTTGTAAATAAATAATTTTTATTAAAGTGTTTTATGTAGAAAAAGTTTAAATTGATTCTTAAATAAAAAATGAATGTGAATATTGTAAATAAGTTTCCATTTTTGACTGGTGTTTGTATATGGGGTTGTGCACCATCCTGTTAAATCATTGATTTGTACCAAAAATTCGCTGTCCTTCACTCTTGGCAAATGGTAGAATTTGACGTTGATAATACAACGAATTAATTGTCTTGTCAACTATTTTTTTATAAAGATTTTCAATTTATTTAAACTTAATTAGAATTTGTACTTTTTTGAAAGAAGAATGGTTCTGTAGCACCTTTTTCCGTCAACCATTACAGAAAGAGGAAATTTTGATGTTCCATAAAGTTCTAAAAAAATTCTTGAATTTAACATCATAGTTTAAAAACAAAATCATGAGATTTTTTTAACACCTTTTTTGTCAGCTTCCTCACGTGATACTGCATAAACTGGGTGATTTTGTTTATTCAGACCGTCTACCGTGAACATCTTTTCATCCGAAAACATAATTAGAAGATTATATTAAAAGTATATTAAAAATAGATATATAGTTTGTTTCTATTTTTTACTCCAAAATTGCTATATGGGCTTCCTTTAGGAGTGGTATTTTTCTTTTTTTGTAGGCCTTATTTTTCAAATAAATTTTGATCAAAAGTAGCTAAATTAAAAATGACTTTCAAATTCAAGTCATTTAAAATATTTTGAACCGAAGCTCTTTGATTTTGTTCGACTGATTTTTTGATTGTATCTTCTCGAAAACTAGACGGAAAAAAACAATCTATAGCTCATTTTAATCATGAAAAAATTCTCTACAAAATGATATATTAAACTCGCAACTTTTTTTTTTTTTTGGTGTCTTATGAGGACAACCTAGGTTGCAGGTAGGGGTCAATTAAAAGACCACAGTGAACTAATTTTGAAAAGAAAGTTTCATAAAAATATCAATTTTAGAAACTAGAGAAAAAAAGCTGTAAATCTTCAAAATTTCACTATTATATTATTATCTGTTCACCATTTTTTCCTAAATGAATTTTAAGACAACCATTTTTGGCCACTAGTTATGTACCAGATGATCCATTTTGTAGAATTAGCTAAAGACCTAAAGAAAAAAGGCTATTAAAATTTAAAATTTTTGTTTTTGAATTTTGTTCTAAAATTTATCATATCATTACACATCATGTAATTAATGGCTGAATATCGCAAAATTGAAAAAAATTATTACAGAATTTTAACCAAGAAAATTAGTCATTAAAAAAAATTAATGATTATTTTAAAATAAAAAAACTTTTTTTTCGATTGATAATTAATTATTTTAGCTGCTTAATTAATTTATTGAAATAATACATATAGTGTGTCTTAAGGAAATTGCTTGAAATACAATCAATAGCTAAATTTTTCTTCAAAAATGTCAAAGCCCATGTTCTGAAGAAGAAAAATATGTTCTGTAAATTGTAGCATCTGGTACATCCTTTTTACCACCACTAAAAGTTAAAGTAAAAATTCTAAATTTACAATTATTCCTTTTTTGTACTAAAATTCTGTATTTTGCAGATGTGTTGCAGAGTTTTGCAGAATCCATATTGGTGGTATAAAGGATGTACCGAATGCTTCACAATTTACAGAACATATTTTTTTCCTACAGAACTTGAGCTTTGGCATTTTTGATTTTTTTTATTGGTTTTTTGTATTAAAATTTCACAATTTGGAAAAATAGCAAAAAATAATATTTTTTTTTAAATATTGGTTTATTAAATCAATTAAATTAAATAAAAAAATTTCGATCAAATACAAATTTACGATTTTACTTTATATATAATATTTTTTTATTTAATCATTCAAGTTCTTTTTTCATTTGCTCAACCATTTTGAACTTTTGAACCTTGCCGGTGGCATTTATGGGAAACGACTGCACAAATTTAATATACTTAGGTACTTTGAAATAAGCTATTTTATCTTTACAAAATTCTAAAATATCCTTTTCTGTTGTATTCGAATTCTCTTTTAATTTAATCCACACGCATACCTCTTCACCAAATCTTTCGTCACTAATTCCGACACAATAGCAATCTACTACGTTGGGGTGACCGCGCATGAACACTTCAATCTCAGCTGGATAAATGTTAACGCCTCCTCTAATTATAACTTCTTTGGCACGTGACTTGAATTTGACGCATCCGCGTTCATCCATCGAACCAATATCACCAGTATGCAACCAGCCATTTTGGTCTATGGTCTCAGCGGTTTTCTCAGGCTCGTCCCAGTACTCTTTCATCACATTGTAGCCTCGGATACAAATTTCACCATCTTCATTCACAGGCACTAACTTATTTTCGGAATCGGCTATTTTGATCTCAACAAATGGAAATGGTTGTCCAATAGTCTCATATGCCTCTTTTTCTTCATAGCCCACTCGGGTTATTGTACCAGCAGCTCTTTAAAGCAAAATATTATCATTATTTCTTTATCATTAATTATAATTGTATTCTTACGATGACTCGGTCATTCCGTAGCCGATTAGAATATTCTTTACTTTAAGTTCTTGCTTCATTTTAAGTAACAAATGCTTGGGAACAGTGCTGGCACCCAGAAGCATGTACTCCAGACTGCTCAAATCAAAATTTTTGCGTTCAGGATGGTTCATCATGTCCAGAAATATAACTGGGGCGCCTTTAACAGCAGTGC
Organism: Brachionus sp. 'Tiscar'; assembly: GCA_006352455.1. Lineage (NCBI taxonomy): Eukaryota > Metazoa > Rotifera > Eurotatoria > Ploima > Brachionidae > Brachionus > Brachionus sp. 'Tiscar'. The sequence goes on along the minus strand of VANL01000462.1, from coordinate 2,583 downwards.
ATCTTTCTGTGTGAATGGCTTTCATCAGTGAAAGTGTATCGGGTAAAAAGTGTGGAAAAACAGTCTTGGCTCCTATTATCAGTGGCTCTATAAGACCACCAATCAGTCCAAATGAATGAAAAATTGGAATCGGACATGCTATTATTTTGCTCTGCTCGACTAACCCATTAGTGTATAAATCCAAGTAAGCTGAGTTCAAAATGTTGTAATGCGTCAAAACAGCTGCTCTAAAATAAAAATTTATTTGAATTTTTTTAAATTAAAAAATATTTTAGACTTTGTTCAAAATTGCTTGATAAAACTTCGAATTGTGAAATTCAAAAACAAAAAGAACAAAAATTTTTCCTTTTATGATAAATCAAAATTTACTAAAATAAAATATTATTTAAAAAAATTTGTTGCATCCTTTTAAAACCTAAAATCATTTTTCTGATAAAAGACAAAAAATAAAGCATCAATAGGGTTTATATTGATTATCGATTTGGTTTACCTAAAAAAAAAGATAAAGTTTTTATTTTTGGCAAAAAAGGTGCGACAAAGTTTGCTGCATTTGCTTGAAATTTTTTTTTTTTTTTGTAATTCACAATTCCATATAACTTGAATGAAAGCTTTTTTTTTTTTAAATTTTTTAAGCTCAATTAGCTGTCATTTTAATATAACAATTGAGCAAGTCAGAGATAAAGTTCTAAATTTATTCTAATAATATATTTGTTTATTACTTAGGCAATCCAGTAGTTCCACTCTTGAAAAAAAAAAATTTTAAAAAAATTTATCAAAAAATTTTATTTATTTTTACCGTAAACAGCATTACAAATGAATCATCAAAGTCAACTAGGGGAAAATTTTGACCGCTCTGGCTGAATTTAGATATGTCAGTATCGAACACCCATGTGCCCTTGTAATTTTCCGAATTATCGGACATTAATCGATTTTTGACCAGTATAACATGCTTTAAATCTGGTAAATTTTTTGAATTAAGTTCTCCTTGTGTTGAATTCTCCAATTCAGGCGCTATTTTCTTAAGTATTTCATAGTGTTTTAAAGTTTTTAAATTGTCCAAGATAACAAGACCTTTGGATCGAGTCTTTTTTAGCATATATTCAATCTCAACCAACTGATAAGCCGGATTCATTAGGACCACAACAACTCCAATTGAAGAACAGGCTAAAATAGTAAGCGCAAGTTCCGGGATATTGGGAAGCATCACGGCCATTCGGTCTCCTTTTTTAAAGCCTTTATTCAATAAATTTTGAGCTATTTCGTCAGTTCGTTGTTTTATTTCTTTAAAACTGAAACTGGACTGGGTCAAGCTGAATTTGTAGCATATATTATCTGGAATCTTTTCAGCCAAAGAAGCTACTCTGTCCCCTACTGTGTCACATAGCAGATGTAAATTACTAGTATCGGACATAGCATAGCTGTATTTCTCATATTTGGGACTGTGCAAGCTATTCTGATCTCTCAGTACTTCATCTTTGTAAGTGTATGTGCTTGTGAGCCGAGTAAAAATTGTTTTTAAATTAAATTTTTGCTGAAATTTGAAAAATTTTAAGCTCATTTTTAAAAAAAAGAATTATTAGTGAAAACTGGGTTTTTATTTTTTATTTTGAACTTTGGAAAGAAAACAATTTAGAGTAAAAATAAAATATGAACAAGGCCAAATTCCAATTTTTTTTTACGCATAATTATTTGTAAAGATATGATTATGATTGAGAAAAAAAGAAGGTAAATTGCTTTGTTTGATATTTAAAAATTAAAATAATTATAATTGGCTTTTTTTTTTGTTTACATATCAGCTTTATCTGATCTGCTATTGAATTTTCAATGGATTTAAATGTTTTATCTCAAACTTTTCTAAATTTTATGTCAACATAATTTAAAAAAAAAGAAAAAAGGAGTAACTCAATTTGTTCTAAATAATTTTTAAAAATAAAATAATAAACTTTAAACAATGCTCTAATTCGTTGAAAACAAAATACACAAGACAGAGCTTTAATTAAATTAATGGAAAAATTTATTAATATTTAAAAATTAATAAAGAATCTTAAATGAAAAAATGCTTTTTCAAAATTAAATTAGCTTTATTAATTTTAAAAAATTTTTTTACGATTTTTATAAAAATAAATCACTTTTTTTCCTATATTAAACAAATTCATAGATCATAGTGTGATTGATGGTATTTTATACTGATATAATGAAACCTTAACTTAAGTGTATCTATAACTTGACAATCAAAAAAAATTATGATGATGTTCAATTTTTTTCCCTTCTATTTTTAATAATTCTTATTTTTCCTTTTTAATTTTACATCTAAATAATTAAAAAATAAGAAAAATTCATCCCAAAATCAATAAGAATTTATTTATATTAATTCTTCCTCTTTTACTAGGAAGAATTTTGTACACATGATTCTAAATTGTTTTACACATACTTAATAGTCTTCCGTTTTGCACATACATTAGTTTAATTATTATTTTATTATTCATAAAGGTTAAGGAAAGATTCGAAAGCCATAGCTTTCTTACAGCCCAAAAGTAAAGATAAGTAAAATTTTATGTTTTAAATAAATTTTAAGTTTTTAGT